>JAJJMA010251000.1:3909-16930 GCA_023529015.1 Papaver nudicaule
CTAAATCCTAGCATTCACTCTAAATGCCCTGACAAGAAAAAGTTCCAATTATCAACAATACCGTTTATAAGACAAAGTAAATCCAAATTGTCAACAATACCATTTCAGCAAATTTTCTATACACTCTACTCCTCTCGCTGGCGCTTCCTTGACACACCCGATTCCTCCGGCTGTGCTTCGGCCATGGGCTGATCCTCCTGAAAGGGTCGAGTGCGTCCGGCTTGACGCGTCCTGTCCATTGCAGCAACACCTTGGGCAAATGCAGCTGCCATAGGACTCAACCACTCCATCACCGGAAACGTAAATGCGGCTTCAGGATCCAGGGGAGTATTCAATTGTTGATGGATTCTCCTAATAAATGGGGCGGACTGCAACACTCCGACGTACCCCATCCTATGACCGCCAGTGACCACCCATCGGTCTCCAACAACCGCCACACCCTCCAAGACATTAAATGTACCCCACCGTGGATGAATGGCTTGTAACACCCATCCATCACCATCACCACCAGCATCAATCATAAAGGTCCCATCATCACTCACAGCCACCTCATTAGCACCACCAGCATCAACACGTCTACCACCACCAATAAGATTACTTGGAATGAAAGGATCAAAATTTGCATCATTTCGACCACCAACATTCCCACCATTACCACCATCAACCCGAGAACCATTAACACGTCTACCACCACTACCACTACCACTACCACTACCGACTTCATTAATACTACGATTAAATGGGATATAAGAAGAAGTATTACCTTGCTTGGGAGTCTGAAATCGAGTCAAGAATGGAGTTTGATAAGGCACAATGGTGCCAAACCCGGGAGGAATATTGCCCTCCCAGGTCTCCACCTTCACCCGTCGATTATACTTGATAAGATCCCAGTACCAATCGTAGTTCGTGGTGTTATTATCATGATCCATTCTATTGCCAATTCGATTGCCAGTCAGAATATCAAGTATCTGCAACCATTGGTTTCTCGAAGGCAGAATCTCTTCTTCAGTTTTATTGCTCTTATCACTGATTTCTTTTCCATCATCTCCAGCCATGATTTCAATATTGAAAGTGATAATACTACTGATGAAAATGGAGAGTCTCCTTATTTCAACCTTAAACTAGTCCGGCAGTTACAAAACATAATGTAACTGCCATTAAATGCAGTCAGTTTCTCAACTGCACATTGAGGGGTTAGTGGGGGGGCTAGGATAAATACATTCCTGTTTTTTTTGAACTATTAGACAAAGAAATAATCAGAGCAAGAGATTTTTTTTTTTCAGACATAGTGGCAATGGACAAGAAGAGAAAACTGTCAAGCGAAGACAAGGGAAAGAAACCAATGACAGAAGAGGAAAAAATGGAAGAAGAGGAGAAGAAAAATTTAGAGGAGAGAGCAAAAAGATTGGATAGGTTTTTACAGTACATGTAGAAATTGACTCGAGAAGAACTAATGAAAGTTGAAGAGCAAATGTACAAGTGCAAGAGTGCTTTTACAAGAACTAATGAACCATTCATCACTATAGACTCATTATTCAAATCCCCAGAAGAAAGGAAGAAATTCAATGAGGTACGGGAGAAGGAAAGTAGGAAGAAATGTGTGGTGAAGGCAAGGAGGGCGAGGATGGGTAAAGCAGGCTATGCGGTACAACATATTTCTGATAGTTCTGAAGAGCGAGGAGAGGAGGATGCAGAAGATGATTCATATTCAAGTGACTCAACCTCTGATGACGAATGTTATGCTCGTTTCATTTCACGTTTGCAGGCAAAGCTCGAGATATTCAGGAAGAATGAGGCGAAAGGTGCGAATGATACTTTTCTAGTATCAAAGACTGACTCGGAGGATGATGGCAAGGATTCTAAGGAGAATGCTGGAGACGATTCAAGGGACCGCACTGGAAAGGGAAGTGATTAATAAGGGGTTTTTATTCTATGTTTGCCCTGCCTAAAGACATCTATATGTGTTAAATTTCTTTGCTTTTATGGTTATGCTATTTGGTTCTGTAAATTGAGGTTTTATTCTATGTTGCTCTTAGCATATGTATGGTTCAGTAATAATATACTGGGACCCTGTGCATTTTAATTTTTTTAACACCAGAAAATAAAACTATGGGCTTTCACTGACCTATGACAAATGTTTGGGCATAGGAAAACGCATAAAAAGAAGAATGTCTTAAAGCTATTTAACTTTTATTATCTAGAGGAATGTGAAAATAAACTACTCCTGCAAAAGTAAGTAATTAAGCCTTATTAGGCAGTTGAGACGCATTTACTGCTGGGTTAGGGGTAAACCAAAGGTTTGAGGATACAAAATCCTCAGTAAAAACATTGTTTTTGTAATCCATTTTCATTTCCAAATCTAATCCCCAGAGAGAATTTTTCTAATCTTCTAGTGAATCAAAATGAGTAGTCCAGTTACCAATCCCTGGCTTAATCCAGAGTATCTCAATAACCCATGCAGAGCCATCATCAGAAAGACAGTAATCAAGATCAAGGATGAATTGTACAAGCAAGATATTGAGGGTGAATGGCGTCCCTTTTCTTCTACTAGAACCATCAGGCCACGATGGTGGGATGAGAAGCAGCTGTATGACAACATTGGACAAATACACGTTCCTAGTCATCCTTCTGATCAAGTGCCAGAATGGGTGGATGGAGGGGTCAGTGCAGAGGAAAGGGCTAGAGCAGAGGAAGCACCAGTACCAGTACCAGAACCAGAACCAGAACCAGAGGTGATTCATTTGGATTCTGAGGGAGAGGAAGAAGAGGAAACCTTGCTTGATATCCCCATTCCTCCATCCCCACATCTAACTTGGTTTTCTTACCACAGCAAGCTCGATGAGAATATTAGGGCTAGTGGTGAGGAGCACTTCTATGACAATTTTGAAATAGAAGTTCAGAGGATCCCGGTTCCAAGGTCCTTCTTTTGATGGTGTTGGCAGTGGTGAACCAAGGTGCATGGATGATGGTGTTGGAGGTTTGAATATTTTGTTTTTTATTTTTTTGAATCCATAACAGTCCTTGAGTTCTTGGATAAGACATTTTCTTTTCTTTTTTTTTTGGGTTGTTAACTTATATACTCTTGGTGGTATGGGATTTTAGATTTATTATGGATATGGTGATGTTAATATTATGTTGATTTTTGGTTTAATTTGTTTTTTTCTGTGGGATTTGGATGTTTATCTAGTTGATGCTGCAGTTGTTATGTTTGAGACCCAAAGCATGATTTTCTTTGTAGTCATATTTGAGTTTTGATTAATTCATATCAGTCATGATTTTGCAGTAGATTATGGTTCCCTGAGTGTTGTGAATAGCTAGGTATGGTGTGAGTAGTTTTGTTTAGGTTTTACATTATCTGGTTTCATTTAATTTTTTTTCTGTGGGGATTGGGATGTTATTGATGTGTCTAGGTATTCTAGTGGTGGTGTGGGTGTAAAGAAGTTGAAGTTTTAGAACAGGGCCTTGCATGCGAAATAGATTGGGAGGTATAGGAATGAAATATATGCTTTGGAAGGATTCTTGATTGAACGGTCAAGAACTTAGAGTTGTTTCCCTTAGTCTATATAGCATTAGTAGATTGCAGGACAGGGAAGTGGAGAATGTAGCTCAATTACTGACTATGATCTCTGACATAAATTTCAATGTAGGCTAAGGAAATTTTGTTGTAGTATCTTTGATTGTTATTGATGTGTCTAGGTATTCTAGTGGTGGTGTGGGTATAAAGAAGTTGAAGTTTTAGAACAAGGCATTGCAGGCCAAATAGATTGGGAGGTATAGGAATGAAATATATGCTTTGGAAGGATGCTTGGTTGAACAGTCGAGAACTTAGAGTTGTTTCCCTTAGTCTATATATCATTAGTAGATTGCAGGACAGGGAAGTGGAGAATGTAGCTCGGTCACTGACTATGATCTCTGACATAAATTTCGAATCAGGCCAAGGAAATAAGCAGTTTTCAGTTTCAGAGTGTTATTTTAAGTCTATGGAGGCTGTAATGTTTTTGCTTGTTTATCTTTGGATTTGCTTATGAATAACTAGTTGGCTGTAATGTTTTATATTTTCTGTATGATTTCTTTAGTGCCCTATAATATGTCCTATAGACAAAGTACATCAACCTAATGTGTAAACTTTTCAGTGTAACATTATCAAACCAGAGTACAATATATGAACTAACCACATGGAAATACAGACTACCATGAACTTAAAACACATCTACATTTCTAATGACAATCAACAAACGCAAAAATCTGACAAATCAGCAAAAATCCTACAACAACAAACAGATCTGAGAGATTCAGACCTTCAATACTCATAACCAGAAATTTAATCATTGACACTCAATGGTTTCGACTATAGATGTTGTAAATTTCCAATTCAAAGGGATACAAGTGAAATACCTTAACCAATAGAGCATCGTCAGATCCAAAATTTGAAATCAGTTTCAATCCTTCTATAAGAAATCGACTAAACTCAAACCAGTTTCCAAATCGATATTTCATAGAAGATTGATTGATTCAATGATGTTGATGAAGTTCCCGCACGCTAAATCTCACTGTGCTCGACGAATTTGGCCGTCCAAATCGACGTCGGCAGGGAAAGAAACTGGTGATAGAAAAGAATCCGGTGGAGAAAAAGAAACCAGGGAGAGAAATGAGTGGATGTGGCAGCTTAAGTTGTTGGTGTTGGACATACAGCTGAGCTAATTCAGAAATAATAAATGGTTTGATAATTTTTCTTTGATTTTCTTTTGGGTTTTCTTATTTTCGGATCTGTGGTATTAAGTTAATCCGTTGAAATAAAAATCCGGTTCTGTTACGATGCTGGGGTTGAAATTTCATCAGCCCAAAAGTGGGGCCGGGAAAAGAAAAGTCGAGGCTAACTTAGGAAGTGCACACAAATATTGAGGGTAGGCGGGTAATTGCACAACCAAAAACACGGAGCACTGTAACAGATCGCATTTTCAGTAACCATTGAAGACGTTACGAGCTTCCCAACAGCGTATGCGCGTTGCTGAAATGCAAACCGTGACTAATGCTGCTGTTGGTAAAAACTGGAATTCGTGTAGTGTAACATCATCAAACTGAGTCCAACTTAGTTCATATTTAAATATCATTCATTCTTGGTACTAATGTTTTTTTTTTGGTTTTGGTAGGTGATGTGCTGTTGTGTAATTCGTCTTCCCAGAAGTTCTGAACACGAGCCTAAATTCGTAGAGGTATCGTAACTGCTGTAATTCTTTCTAAAATGTAAAGAGTGTTTGTTTGTTTAGATAGATAGGTGATCAAAGCTCTATTTTAACTTGAATCTGCAGCTGCTTTTTGTTTCGTATGTATGTATAAATGTAGCATAAATGTATGTATGTAATCTAGTTGAGAAAACATATATTTTTTTTAATTAATGTATGTATTTTTTTAATACAATATTTGGTATTTTTTAATAAAATATTTGGTATTTTTGTTAATACAATATTTAGTATTTTTTGTAATACATTTTTTTTTAATTTTAATTAAAAAATCCGCAACGTTTATAGGCGTTGCCTAAATTACAGATAACGTTGCTCTAAATAAATTCTGCAACGTTACTTACGTTGCTTTAAATAAAAAAGTGCAACGGAAGATGCAACGTTACTTCCGTTGCTTTAATTAATTAAAGCAACGTTATTAGACGTTACCAAAAATTTGTAACGCCGTTTTTGCAACGCTAATAGACGTTGCTTTAATTCTGCGCAACGTCTATATCCGTTACAAACAGGCCCCTGTGGCATAGTGTAAGCTTGTACCAGTCTTCACATTTATCTTTCTCGTAAATCTTCATGCTCTTGCACCTGTTGTCTTCCATTTGGCACTTGAACTTAGTGATATCATCATTTGTGTAGACATGGATAGCTTGTTGAACCGTAACCACATTGTTAACACACCCATGAAGTAGCTTTTTCAAACGGCCATGACATCCCTCCGCTATACTTGTTGCCTCATTCTTGTAATGCCTATATTGGTAGGTATACGCATACACAAATTTTTCTTTGTAAGGCCCCAACAATTGTTCCGTACAATAATCCACCGCCTTTTTGGCAACCTCACTCCAAGTAGCTATGAAGAGCGCCAACATGCATTCATACTGTGCAATAGTCATCGAATGTACCACGTTATCCCAATCACGTCGAAACTCCAACCATTTAATTCCAGCCTTAATATATTCGGCATCGGCAATCTTCTTCTCTTCCGCTTTTTGTTCCTCCGTTAGTTTGCTAACACGCTCTTCTTCTAATATGTCACGCTGAATGCCTCTAGGTTTCTTAGGCTTTTGAATATGATGCCTACAGTTCGTCTTGATATTGCATTGTATGTGCCATGTACAAAGAAAATGTTGAGCTTTCGGGAAAACAACCTATATTGCGTTCATTAGTGCTTTATCCTTATCCGTTATTATAATCTTTGGAGCTTGACCGGGTAAGTAAAGATCCTTCAAAGTTTCTAAAAACCATTCATAACTCACTTCGTTCTCCTTATCCATAAAACCCCAACCTATCGTGAAAGTTTGTTTATCCGATGTGTGGCAAGTAATGTTCATCAATGGCATATTGTACTTATTCGTCTTATAAGTACAGTCAATGAAAAAAATTGGATAGAAGCATCGAGCCAATTCGATCATATCCGGATGCGCCAAGAAAATACGTTGCACTTTGTCATCAACGACTTGCTTCCTCATTGTGTAGTTGTGTTTCTCGACTAGCCATTCACATTGTTCCATAATCTCTCTACCATTCCATGACCCTTTCCTTTGTGCGGCTCTTTCAGTGTAAATTTGCCTCAAAATAGACAAGTTCCCCGGATCATCCACCTTTATCGCCCTTAGGATATCGATTGGCCGGCTTGCAATCATCACACTTCTCATTCTTTTTCACATATGGTTTAGACTTTCTCCAATGACTTGTTGGGGCGCCACTTCGTTCGCAAACAATTTCCAAGCGATTTATGTTTGAACGTTTGCCAAACACGACCTTGGTTCAGCTTCTTGCCTTTATCTACGAACCAAGCCTTTGCTTCCTCCTTAGTGTTCCATGTCTTCACGGAGAAAACCAAAAAGCAATTAGATCACTATACTTATAGAAATTGTTTTCAAATGAAAGATGAAAAATCAAGATTATGTTGTTGCATACCAAGTCAGTTTGATAGTGGGCAGAAGTATCAGGCAGTAGCTTAGACACGGCTTCGGGTTGATCTTCGAGCCGTACAACAATCTACAAAATTGGAAAAGGAAGTTAGATACCAAAATCGTCTCATACATAGAACGATAAGCACCGATTATATACAATCGGCAAATACTAAATTGAATATGAGCCGACTAGAGTTACAAAGAGATTGAAAGCCTTTTGTACTCTACAATCGGCACATACAAAGCTGACTATGAGCCGATTAAAGTTCGACGAAATTCTAGGTCTCCTGTACTCTAAAATCGGCACATACAAAACTGAATATGAGCCGATTAAAGTTCGAAGAAATTCTAGGTCTCCTGTACTCTACAATCGTCTTATATGTTTGCCAACAACCGACGATTAATAACTTGATCATTTTCTTGAAGAAAATATCAATGTTTTAATCGTATGACAAGCCGATTCTGGTTCTGCAAACCAAGCTTCCATTAAAAAACCAGAATCGTTGTTTATAATTCGTATCTTTAAACGATTGTTGTTACTACTGAACAACAATCGTTTGATAATCTGTTGATCATACAACGATTCTGGGTTTCGAAGGCTAAACCCGAGGAAATTTTTTGATCTTTTTTCCATTCAAACTAGATTTCAAGCTGCATTTCAAGCTAGACAAACACCATTCGAGTTGCGTAACACCTATACCTCATTATTTTGAGGAACTTCATGATAATAATCATCATTTCCAACCCTCTCGAGCTCCTCACGTAGGCGTTGGTTGTGAATGTATTCTTGCTCCCTCACATAATCAAGATCAAACTCGTTTGGTGATTCATCAACATCTTCATCACTACTAGAGGCTTCATCATCGGTGTATTCTTTCACCATTTTCACAAAACCCTAGTTTTTCAAACTTTTCCAACTTTTTTCTCCTTCTTCTCTACAACTACACACACACTCAAATGATTTTCTACTAACTATATAACCTAACTTTAATCAAACTAACTTAACTATAAACAGAATTAACTAACTAATCAACTAATTAGTAACTAATTGAGAAAGGGTAAAACAGTCCTATTTTATAAGGGGTTTTCCGATTTTACTATACAACAACCGCCGGAATTATTTTTTCATGGGGCCAAATACTAATGAATGGGGCCAAATTTAGGTAGGAATTTTATACTGGAATTTCTCTCATTTGGAACCTAAAATTGTTGCTAAAAAATGAGGATTCAGGCATATATGAATTTTGGACAGCAAATATCCCGTTCTATGTTGAGTCCTCTTTCATCTTACTCCTACAAGTAACCTCGATCAAGATGACACAAGTGTCATTCACGATATACCCTTTGCTAGGGTCATTGAGTTCAGTAAGAGGCATAAATGATTTCCAACTGTACTCTGAATTACCGATCTCCAGAAGATTAAGTTTTTGTACTGCAGAATAAAAGAAATCATAATATAACTTAAACCTACATATGTTTAAACATTTAATATGGCAGATAGATTTAATATATATTTATACCCTTTCTCACTGTGTTATTGAAATCCGTTTGGCTAGTAACCGCAAAACTGAACTCCACCTCCGGGGTCTAGGTGTTTGTCACACGACCCATGTTGTAAGGGAGAAGGAACAGTGATATATGGTCAAACACTTTCTCCTTTCCCTTTCGATGCATGCTAACTATCCTGATCACAAACAAAAAAAGATTTATATTTAACGTAAGCGGATTGAAACTCCGCTACATAGTCTGAAGATCTCATAAAAACTTTTTTAATATATAAAAAATCTAATTAAATATTAACATATTGGATGATAATGCCATACCATGTAGTATTACCAATCGAGACTATAAGCTGAGGTATGTTTAGTTTTCGAGAAGTTTTCGATCTTCCAATTGAATTTACAAGTTAAGTAGCTTTGAGAAGTAATGTTTTCTATTTTAGTTGCAAATTCCATTTGAGTAGCTCTGAGAAAAAAACCCTAGATTTCCTTTACGGTTTTCGGCTGAACAAAATTATCGACCTTTTATAGCCAAGTCGCGGATAAGGCCGTCCGACTTGCCCCTGCGGACTAAAAGACTTTGACCTTTTGACTTGACTGAAAACATTTTCTCCCTATTTTAGTTTTTCTTTCCAAGAAAAAAATGAAAAGGAACCGCAGCGGCGGCGATTGTTCTAGGAAACAACCATTCCTAAATTCACGAGGTAGGATTTTGGTTTGATTTAATTTCTCAATTTCATTTTATCACCTGTTAATTACTGATTCTGAAGTTGAAATCAGTAATCTGAATTTGAATTTGTATAAGAACATCTCAAATTTGTATCTAGAACTGGTTAATTGTGGTATTTAGGTTTTTTAATTCTGATTCAAAAATGATCATATTGTAGGTAAACCTGATGTTTTGAGTTTAGCGTTGTTTTTTTGAATTACTTCGACTTTTTTTATTCGACATTATTATCAGATTCGTTGTTAGGTTTCATTGAGATTTTTCATTTTCCATACATGTAGTGCTAGCAGTAGTGTTTGTATTATATTCTCACCAATGGTTTAAAATGTTCACGAAAGTCACTGATTTGTTGGTCTTCTTATTTAGTCAATTGTATTGGTCATGAAAACATCTGAAGTTCGGTATGCATTGGGGACTTAGGGTTTATCTTAATTGTTAGTGTGTTTAATTATTCTCTTACAATTTGGAAGGCGTGGATGTTGAATAATCCTCATTTGAAAGGGTAATTATGTTTGTGTAATTGAAATTTGTTGAAAAAACTTGGACTAGTTTCTTGAGTGATTTGAACCTGTTATATGAAATTGACACTGCGAGTTTTTCTTGGGAAGTAGCTGCTCTTGTATTATTTTGACTTAGTTACTATGCACTGTTGGTTTGTGTTCAAGATCCCTCTTACTAGCTTAAAGCAAATTTGGATATCAGTTCTTCCTGACATATTGTCTTTGTTATGTATCAAGGATTGGATGAGTTGTATTTGATTGAACTAACCACTAGAAATGTGCTGGATTTTCAGGGGTGTGGCATTTTGATCAGGCCATCTCTTTGTCGGCTTCCAACCATGCGAGCGGTCCTCCCTTCACCAGGGATCTAGAGACTCTGACCGGTTTCTTATTCTACTCAATCATTAATGGAAACTTCTTCTCAAGTACAGCAAGAGAATAAGAAAGCATCTATAATTGATGGCAAAGCCATAACTCAAACCATACATTCTGAAATCACTACTGAGGTTAAACTTCTTTCTGTGTATGTGCAATTCAACCCTCTCTCTCTAATTTTGACTTTGTAATTTGATCTATTATTTTAGACTTCATGAGCATCCTAACTTACGGTTGAACTCAATTTGATGATTTTCTTTTGAATTTTAACTCAGGGTCCTTGACTTGCTGTTGTTATAGTAGGTAGTAGGAAAGATTCTTAAACCTACCTGACTATGAAAAGAAAGGCTTGTGCTGAAGTTGGGATTAAGTCATTGCTAAAGTCCATGAACTAAATGCCAATCCTGATGTACACGGTTAGTCACAGATGACATTTTCTATGCTATTATGAATGCAATTTTTTGTATGTACGTCATAGAATCCAATATAATTGTTTGGATGACACGTATGCCGTGTTTTCTTGATTCAGTTTTATGCATTTTTAATAAGTAAATGTGGTTTATGTAGTGGTGAAAGGGTTAGTCTGTACCCATGGGAGAGTTTCCCTTCTTATACACTTAGGTAAAGAACTAGTTACAATTGAACCCAAATTTAGGTTAGGTATACAAATATCCAGGGACACTATTCTTAACGCTAACACTAACACTAACACTAACTGTACAGTGATTTAACCATAAAACACTATTCCAACACTCCCTCTCAAGCGGGTGCGTAGATATCTCGCATACACAACTTGTCAAGGAAAGAGTTGGATGGTCGACTAGGAATTCCTTTCGTCAGATTATCTACGATCTGGTTTTCAGTTCATATAAAGGGAATAGTGATAATTCCCATTTCAAGTTCTCTTCGATGAAATGTCTATCCAGTTTCACATGCTTGGTTCGATCATGTTGGACTAGATTGTACGCATTGCTGATGGCGGCCTTGTTGTCGCAGTATAATTTCATAGGACTTGTTAGGTTGAATCTGATCTTTGTCAGTAGTATTCCCAGCCACTGTATCTCACAGATTCCTTGAGCCATAACTCTAAACTTCGCTTCTGCACTAGACTAAGCTACCACTGATTGTTTCTTGTGGCGCCAAGTTACTAAGTTTCCTCCCATAAAAGAACAAGAGCTAGAGGTTGACCTGCTGTTAATTACTGAACCTGCCCAATCAACATCTGTGTATGCCTCAACTTTCACATGATTGTTTTTCGAGAATAATAATCCTTTTGCTGGTGCGAACTTTAGGTGGCGAAGAATTCGATACACTGTGTCCATATGTGTCTTTCGTGGAGCATGCATAAACTGACTTGATGTATGCAATATCAGGACGAGTGTGAGACAAATAGATTTGTTTCCCCACTAACCTTTGATACCTCTCCTTGTCAACCAGTATGCCGTTAGTGTCTTCTCCCAGCTTTGGATTTGGTTCAACAGGTGTATCAATGGGCCTACAACCTAGCATTCCTGTCTCAGCTATAAGATTCAACACATATATTTTTTTGTGAGATGAATATTCCTTCTTTCAATATTGCCAATTCAATTCCTAGGAATACCGCAAGTCTCCTAGGTCCTTCGTCTCAAATTCCTTTGCCAAATAAGATTTCAACTTCCTCATTTCTTCCACATCATCACTAGTCGTCACAATGTCATCACATAGACAATAAGCATGCTCACTTTTCCACTGCATGAATGTTTGATAAACAAGGTATGATCTGCCCGACTTTCATGATATCCACCTTTCAACATACTTTAAGTAAACCTACCAACCAGGCTCGTGAAGATTGACTTAAATCCATACAAGGATTATTCAGCTTGCACACTCTCCCTTCATTACTAGCATGTTGAAACCCTGGCAGAAAGTTCATGTATACTTCTTCCAAATCACTATTAAGGAACGCATTCTTCACATTGAGTTGGTGAAGAGGCCATTCTTTGTTTGCTGCTACAGGTAGCAAGACACGAATGGTATTCATTTTTGCAATAGGGGCAAAGGCTTCTTGATAGTCACCTCCATAAGTTTGAATGTAGCCCTTGGCTACTAATCTTTCTTTACGCCTTTCAATCTGTCCATCAGACCTGAACTTCAAAGTGAACACCCATTTACAACCATCTTATTCCCCTTCGGTAGCTGGCCCACCTCCCAGGTGGAGTTCTTATCTGGAGTTTCAATTTCTTCTTCCGTAGCTACCTTCCACTTTGGGTCAGCAAGACAATCTTCAATCCTTGTAACCATCTCACCGCAGATAATCGATGGGCAAAAGGCAATATAAGTGGGTGACGAACGATGAGAAGACACACCGTTGGAAATAGGATGCTCGGTAGAACAACCATATCGAGATAGAGGTTTACGAGTACAAGTAAGAGCATGTTTGTTTTTTCCTCTATGTAGAGGCTAACCTCTACCTATCTCTATATAGTAGTGGACCTAATTTCTAATGGTGTTTGTTTTTTCCTCTACCTCTACAAAGATAGAGGCAAATCTCTACAAAGATAGAGAAAATGAGATAGCACCAACCAGGTGCTATCTTTGTCTCAAACCTCTATTAAAGCTACGGAATGTCTAATCTAAATATTCTAATTTTATCCCCTTAAAAACCCAACGAAATTATTCATAACTTTCTACTGCCTCCGTCTTCTTTCCACGCCGCCGCCGCCTCCTCCTTTCCGCCATAGCCTCCTCCTAATAGAATTATTACTTGCTTTCCATCTTCTCATTTAAT
>JAJJMA010251016.1:0-10656 GCA_023529015.1 Papaver nudicaule
CAAGTTCCACAGGCTTTAAATGGATGATTGAACCAGGCACATCACTTTCAGCTGGTAGAGTCGAGTGTCAAAGATTATAACTTTTTTAAGAGATGTGTGATGGAAAACTTTGAAGGGGAAGTGGTATGGATTTCGAAAGGTCCCTTCTAAAATGTCTTTGTTGTGTGCGCGTAGGACGCAGTAAGAACTGTGATTTCTACAGTTGACACCTGAATAGACGGACATACACAGCATGTAGACAACAATTGGCTTTGCCAAAAAGAAAAAGTAGAGACAACAATCCAAACCTGAAATCGTTTTACAAATATGTTATATAGAGAGTGACGGCCGAAACAGTACCAAACAACTGGTTTCGATTAAATGCGCCCTCCCATAAACTTAACACATTGAACATGAACAAACAAATGCAGAATGATGCAATTTACACTTCAAATCAGAACAATAAATGAAATCATATTACAAATCTGCTACAAACTAGTTGATAAAAGCACAGTGTTTCCTGATCTCACCAGCATTACCAGTCAGAACTTCAATAGCACCCATTTTCTCCATAGACACTGAAAAATCCTTGAAGAAAGTTGGTCCATTGTTTATCGCTTGACTCCTAACATAAGCCTTAGTCACAGGGTCGTCAAGAAGAGCTGCATCAGATGTAAATAATCCCCTTCTCTTGCTAACAAGCTTATAGTAACTTGAGTCAAATGTTTTGAAACTTCCTGGATCCATCTCGGCAGTTGTAACGAAATCAGTTGGCTTACACTTGAGCTTCAATCGTGCAACATACTCGCTGTCCAATAATGGGTCCGAGTCTCCTTTGCCGGTGAAGTTATACAACCTTTGCGAAAATCCTGCACAAGCGGCAACACCAATTGTGTGTCCACCTGTTGATACACTCATACGTACATGTACACAAAAGTGATTAGTTAACCTCAAACTTAATTAATCGGGTTTCTAGGTTTTAAACACCAACTAATTCATGAATTTATGGCTACGTACCTGATAAGATTGCAAGGTCTTTTGCATCCAACCCCTTTGATGCAAATGATGCCTTCAATGCAGTAACATTGGCGAATGGTGCTGGTAGGTTTGCAAAAGCATCTGCAATGTTCGATACTCGCCCATCTCTTCGCCCGGTGGGTACATTCCACCATGGTCCTTTAATCTGTAAAGCTTAATTAAAAAATGTTTATATTAATTATGCAAATAGATCGGTCTGTCCATTAGTCAATCAGTTGATTAGTTACCATAGCTACTGAGTCTCTTGCCGACAACGCTAGAATGTCAGCGCATGAAACAACTCCGGGGCACACTTTTTCAACTGCTGCCTTGGCAGCGTCAATAATACTCCAACCTCTTACGGATAAATTAGGAATTGCAGCTTTCTCAGTTTGATTTGTGCTTGTCGAATTGAGAAGAACTGAACCATCACAACCCTGCAAATACACACAGGTTAACATTTCATTATACAGGCACACACTAATTAACTCATATTCTTAGTATCGTAAGTAGCTACGAAATAGACGCTAGTATAGTAAATAATTCATACCCTGACAAAACAATCATGGAAATGCATCCTCAATAACGCAGCAGCGAAAGTAGGATTGTAAGAAACATATGAAGCGACAGTTTTATGAATGATAGCCTCCGCTTTAGGGCATGTCTTTGAGTAGAACCCTAATTTCAAACCTTGCCCATTAGCTGCATCTATGACAAGAAAAGCAAGGACCAGAAGTGACAGACACTTTAGAGTACTAGCCATGACTGGTTGATGCAGAAGGAGTTTACCAAAAAACTCCTAGTAGATGCAGTGCAATGAATTGAAATGGTAGTAGTAGGGGTAGTGATAAAGATGATAACTATTCGTCATGTATTTATAGTATTACAATGGGGTTTGAAACCTTAGTACTCTTTGAATGTGTCTCCATGGAAGTGCTGTCATGAAGTTGATTGAGTATGATGAATTAACTTCTAAGTTAATTCAATGATTGGTGTTTAATTAACAGTTTAGGGATAGAGAATAATATTCTACCCTATAAATACTCAGTCGACTACAAAAATTGGTATGACTTTATACATTCATTGAGGGTACTGACAGTAGAGAAATTATTCTCTCTTAAACTTCTCAAATTATGGACCATGTTTCATTACTAAATTGTCCATAGGCGTCTAAAAATGCATCTTAATTGTCATTAACTTGCACTACATGAAAGGAATATTTGAACTGTCATCAAGAAAGGATTTTATATTACCGTGATGGTGCAATGTACCAGATCAGAGGCAGGGTCATGTATTCGATCAATTAAAGAAGGCAGGGGCATGTACGGCAAGTGGAGGCAACTTCAACCTCATGTAAATTTTGCATTTTTATTCATTGTGACATTGTTTACCTCTATGCAATTGGATCCCTCCTTTTGCCTCATACCTTCAATTCGGGTACAGGAGCTGTACCAGTGCTGCAGCCTGCAGTGGACAAAAGTACATCATCGGACATATGTTGACCTTTAGTTTAGGTAACTGCAAAACTGATAGAACATACAGGGTATGGATAAGATCGAGCCAAAGGGTGCTTGCAAATAAATAATATATAGACGACAGAACCGATGACTTAACATGACAATGTAAGACGAGCAGCCAACTTAAACAATATCCATGTTATAGCGTGGTAGGTAGGTGATGGTCAACGAGACATACTAACCTCTGGGTATTGGTTCAAGTTGATCGATCAAGACTTGTAATGGGATATAACTAAGCAAAAATTATGTTGGAACATGGGGGAAGTGCTCTGACTAAGTACATCAATGATCAAATAATTGAGTTGGTAAGTAGTACTTGCAATATGATAAATGAACAAAATTAGTAAACTAGGTAATAGCTAGGACGGTTCTTCAAATACGCAGTCTTCGTTTCTATTTTCTGACCAATAATTGAGTTAGTCACTAGATGCTAAATTGAAGGCACCAGGCGGAGGAACAAAATCGATGGTGAGGCAAGTAATAGGAAAACAAAAATTAACATCTTTTTCTTCGTAAAAATATATACACATAAATAGGCTTTGAGGACAACTGTCGTAGTCATAACCCTTGTATATCTTTACCATTGTTTGTAAAGGCAGAGACCTCTTATTTATCGTTTGTTTTGCCGGTATCTTAGTGTTAATTGTATAAATCTGATAACATGAGTTCCAATTTCGAATTTTCTGTTGACCTTCTCATATAGTGATTTAACCCATTACGATAGTAGTATGAACAATTTGTAGTTTATTGCTTCAGCTACCCACGATCAAGGATATGCTAATCTCCTTGAAAATGAAATGAGGTAAATAGTGAGTGACCAAAAAAAAAAAAAACATTATATATTTAAGTAAGAAATGTCGTGTTGAAGGTGAAATAAAGATAAATGAAAACCATTATTCTTAGCTAAAAATAACTGGAAAACAACAATTTCCCAAGCGAGAAGAATGGTGATCTGGTGAACGGTGTCTTCATAGGAAGCCCCATATTTTCGATGACAATTGCTATAACTACATTTTTTCTTTTTGAGTCAGCTTATCAGTTTACTCCAGCATCTCGATTCCATCCCTTCATGTTTCAATTTTCTCCTTAGTTCTTTAATTTTAATGTATTTTCTTGTACAATCGGTAATGACTAATGAGTATATATACACATATTATTAGTGGTGAAACATAAGAAATCGGTGAATACATGGTAATGAGATTTCATGATTCAGGTAAAGTAGGTTGAGCAATTTTATTTCACAACATTATTTGTTGTGAAATTTGTATTTTTCGGAACCGCGTGTCATATATAGTATACAATGGGAGTTTCAAGGTGATTTTAGATTGACCAACGAATGAATCATATGAATTGGTGTCCAAATTTAGTGATAATTCCTTACATGCAAACATGATGGAAGAGCAGGACCAGTAGAGCTCTTTATTCTTCCTTGAATGTTTGGCCATTTGTAAATGTAAATATCTGCCGTCCACGTGGCCACATCACACGGCATGAAGCAGGATAAACCAGCAGGATGAGAAGCACTGAAACATATACGAAAGATTATCAAGCAAATCACAAGACAGGATCAAGGGCTCAGATCAAGTAAAAAAAGATCAGAAGGAGCAGAAGACGTACCTGACTTCACGGCATGAGAAAGGAGACGTGTCACTCTTCGGGTGGAACACCACAAAAGTATCGGAGACACGTGGGGTGGGGAGCCTTGGTTACAGCAATGCCCGATGCATTGAGCGGGAAAGGCAGAAAAAGTAGGAGACAACTCATGCCCTACCCTAGACTAGAGGGGGCACGTGTCAATCATGCAATATCAAGTGCCCGACAAATCAAGCGGGAAAGTGGGAAACATATCATACCCTACCCCAGACTAGAGGGGGCACTTGTCAGTCATACAAGGAAAAGCTACCCGATGCTTTGAGCGGGCAAAACAGGGATAAGTGGAAGACAGCAGTTCATACCCTAAGTTGTGATAGGGGCACGTATCGATCATGTGAAGCTAATGACCCGACGATGTAAACGAGTATGAAGCGGGAAAGGCAAGATAACATGAGACATTAGCAGGACAAAGGGTGTACGTGGAAATCATGCATTGAAAGGCAGTCAGCGGGGATAAGACGAATGTTTCACCTTTAAGGAGAAATACTCAGCCATACAGATAACAGCTCACATACCGAGAATGCACGTATATTTCCTTTGTGGGACCCCACAAAGGACTATAAATTGGGAACTCTACACATTGGAGAAGGGGCCACCAATCTGAGAGAGTTCTAAGAGAGAGAGAATGAGATATTTGTAACCCTGTAGTTTCCCTTCTGCTTACTATCAATTCTCATTTGTAATCTCCCTAAACAATATTGTACTCGTCAAAAGAACATAGTGAAAATCTCCTACATAAGAACCGAGGATGTAAAGCACTTTCATGTGCCGAACCTCGTAAAAATCCCTTGTGTCATTTATTTCTCTGCAACACTAACTTTATCACCACACTTCACGAGCACTAAAACATCATAACTAATATCTTATGGTAAGGGCAGTGTGTTATCAACCCTAGGATCTCTGGACAGATTTTTGGTTGTTACACTGGCGCTAGAAACATAGACTGGGTAAAGAATTTATTCTTCCTAGTGATAAGACAATGCTCTCAGCCGAATTCCCCTCATAGAGCTCTTGATCTACAAAACCAGCAGTGCGAAAACACCCTATAAGAAGACAGAAAACTAGCCATCCATTTTTTGTTTGCTCCTTTGTTCATACAATCTTTTTGCAGAAAGGCAGGATATGGAGAAAGCAAAGAATACACCAAAGATAGGATCCGTTCACAAAAAGCCTACGCAGGAGGTAGCCCCGGCAAAACAACCACCACTTCAACCTACCAAGGATGCGGCTGTCATAGAATTAATAGGCAAAAGCACGACACACGTTGAAATGTCGACTGTTGGAATTGCCCAGCGAAAGACCCGATCTCAATCAAACAGAGAGAAGGATCTACCCGACAATCAGAACTGCGACGTACAAAGCCAGATGACTCGAGAAGGCGCATCAACTATTGCAGCAGCAGCAATCTCGGCAGCTGAGAAGGAAGTTATAGGAAACAAACTCAAACAGACGGAGAGGACTGCAGAATCCATGGCAAAGGCAACCCCCCAGTCGTAGCTGTATGGATGGTCTACGGGTAATACCCCTAGCAACCATCCAATGACGACTGTCTTGCCATCCACAGGATTCCAAGAAATATTCATTGATCAAATACGTCAGCTGGAAGAAATAGCAGCATCAATTGTTCATGAGGGAGCAGGAATAGCACGAGCGGGCATTCAGAACTCGACTGACAACTCTGGAAATGGAAAAAGGCACACCCCGACAATGAAAGATCCAACGACTTTCAGAGAGAGGCCACAAAACTATGCAGGAGGAGAAACAATACCAGGATTATGCCGAGGAATTAAAGATACTGGACCAGGAGAACATAAAGCTTAAAGCCAGAGTCACCCAACTCACGCCAGTGATACCGTTGGAGGACGAAGCAAACTCTCAGGCGGAGCCCAAGGTGAACCCGGGGAAGAAGGTTGTGGCAGTGCCAGAACATCAGGGAGCAAACACCATGCACGTGAGCCAGGGTGGAGACTCTGAAAGCTCGACATACGCTTCAGGGAAAAGTCGACCTAGATGGACTCGCCCCGAAACTGGAAAACCCGTGCAAAACAACAACGATGACATACGCGGGGAACTAGATTGGATGCGCGAGCAGCATGACCATTTGGTGGAACAAATGCGGGCACTCAGAAGCAGTCAAGGCCAGGGAAGGCTGGAAGAAGCAATGAGGGGAGACCACACAACACCATTCTCACCATGTATTGCAAGAGGAGAAATTCATCCAAAATGCACTCTCCCCCCTTTTGAATGTTTCGACGAAAAAGGAGACCCAGCAGTACACTTGAAGTATTACACCAGGACCCTAGCCAAGTGGGAATTTGATGAAGTCATAATGTGCAAATTCTTCCCCTCGAGTCTTAAAGGATCTGCTTTGCAATGGTTTGATAATCTCCCCGCCAACACCATCAGTTCCTTTGCCCAGTTGAGAAAATGTTTTGTAGAGGCATACATGTACAACATCGCTACTAAGGTAGAGATAGAGAAGCTATTTTTACTCGACATGAAGCACAAAGAGAGTACCAGAGATTACACCGACAGGTGGCACCAGTTATGCTTGGCCATCGGGAATGTACCTCCTGAGGTAGCTATCGGGACTTACAAGAGCGGGCTGCCAAGAGGATCCCTACTATTCACTGAACTGCAGCTCAGGCACCCGACTACCATCGCAGAGCTGAGGCTGATACAAGAACGATTCATCCGACTTGAAGAAATTCAAAAGGACAACCCAAGGAGTCAAAGTCGGGGTCCGAATCGGGACAAAGGACAAACTCGATGGAACATGCTCCACGAGCAACATCAGACGTTGCAAAGCAGACAGGGACACAACCGCCCAGATTGCGATCCAATCAACAACCAGGTGACAGACGCCCCAGGGCCTGGAATGAAAGAAAAGAAGACTAGACGCCGAAATTCGAGGACAAAGTCTTCTCCAGATTAAACAAACCAGAAGCACAAATCTTGAAGGAGATTGGAGGAAGGACGGATTTCCCTTGGCGTTGGTCCAAAGAAAGACAACCCGATGGATGGGAAAACTCAACATAATACTGCGACTACCATTCCTATTTCGAGCACACCACCGCAAATTGGAGAGGCCTAAAAGTTCAAATACAAAAGATGATTGATGAAAGACATCTCCAAGAATACCTCTTATTGCCACCACCACCTCCGCAAAACAAGACATTGCAGCTTCCCAGTGACGCCAAAATAGTAAACACCATCACAAAGATAGTGGATAGCCACGAAGTTTTCAAAGTTGACGGGGTAATCATGGACCAGCAATGGGAGGACTGGATGGCTACCTCGCTCACATTCTCAACAAAGGACATTGATCAGGTAGTGGAAATTCACAATGACTTGCTTGTGTTGACATTACCGGTGGGAAGAATCGGGGGCATAGCGCCGATGAACTCAGAATGGAATGTTACCAGAATTCTCATGGATAGTGGAAGTTCACTAAACGTATTGTACTACGAAGCATTCAAGAAAATGGAGCTCTCTGATGACCTGCTCGTGACGTCACCTTACACCATCCACGGGTTCAACGGGTCAACTTCAAAGCCCAAAGGAGACATCACCTTAGCTGTGATAACGGGACCTATGGTCTTAAACACACTTTTCAGTGTCTTGGACGCACCATCCCCGTACAATGCCATCATAGGCCGCCATTGGGTTCACAGATTGCGTGGAACAGCTTCATCATACCACCAACACCTAAGATTCCCAACGCCAAGAGGAGAGATGGAAATCAAAGGGGACCAAATGCTATCCAGAGCGTGCCTAGCTATGGAAGTAAGCTTAAATGAGGAAAGAATGACCAATCAACTCAATCAAAGAAAGAGAAGAAAGGCGGACCAAGAAGCCAAGAAGCCAAGAAGCTGGAACAATATCTAATAGATACGGCAAGGAAGAGTCTAGCAGACGTACCTCTGAATCGGGTGTACCTTTCGAAGCCATGACCGCTGGAACCAGCACTTCAGAACCCATGGAGACTACCAAATATCAATTAAAGAAGGTTCCCGTTTTGGGAACCCCAAAGCCCACGTTCTCAGCATTGGAGGCGACCAAAGAAGTAAACATAGGTACTCCAGAGGACCCGAAGATGATCAAGTTAGGAACGTTGCTCGGAGCAGATCAGGAACGGGATTTACACCAGTTGTTGATAGAATACAAAGATGTTTTTGCCTGGAGGATGAGCGACATGCCGGGAATCCACCCAAAATTGGCCTGCCACAAAATCGTTATTAAGCCAGGAACCGTACCATACAGGCAGATCCAACGCAAGATCGCTCCAGAGTATCACGAAGCAGTAGAGAAAGAACTCAAAAAGTTGTTAGACGCGGGATTCATCAGGCGGGTCAAATATCCCACATGGATTTCAAACATGATGATCGTCCCGAAGAAGAACGGAGGTGTACGGATGTGCATAGATTTCACCAACCTCAACAAAGAATGCCCTAAGGATAGCTACCCTATGCCTAGCATAGACCAGTTAGTGGACGCCACAGCTTGACACGAGCTCATGTCCTTCATGGATGGATACTCGGGTTACAACCAAATCTCGCTTGCGGAAGAAGATTAAGAACACACAGCATTCTTCACACCACGGGGGTTATACTGTTACACCAGGATGCCATTCGGATTAAAAAATGCGGGAACTACCTATCAGAGCTTAGTGGATGCAATCTTCCACCCTAAACAAAAAAGAATCTTTTAATCTTCCATCCTAAAGAATCAATTTTCTCCAGCACCAATATCAATCAATTACACTACATCTCGGTTCATTGTAACCCTTATCATGTTTCTCTCGTTGTTTGCATAGTGAAAGACATTGGGTTTATACTCTGATTAATTTTTTTTGTGAGCCGTCTACCGTTGTTCTTCGGGAGGTCTCACATCCAAAAGCTTGCCTTTTATGCATGTCACTGATGGCATGCAAATGAATTTTATAATAGTGAATTTGTCATTGTAAATGCACGGTCGACTTGGATTCATTGTCCATGACCATGACTGTTGACGGAGGAACCTGAGAGCAATTAAGGGTCACCCTTTTGAATGTAAAGAGTGTTGAGTAAACAGGCAAATATATCAGTGTGTGAAAGTAAAGAAATCCATACAGGAACGTTTTAGTGGTAATCTTCATCATGACATTGTACTGCAGTGGGCAACAATCTGAATAGTATGCCAAGGGAAGTACATTAAAGATAGCCGATGCTTCCGCTTTAATAAACAAATTTTGTGAATAATTAGGGTTAACATTTGTTTATCCGTCCATTCATACCTATGCGGTTAGCATAGATGTATCCTGAACCAGATTGTTCAATTTTACAGACAGCCTGGCCAATGGCCATCACTTGCAGAGTAATGTGAACATACATATACTAAGCAAACCTGTAATATGTGATGTCAGAAATTATTCTCTCTCCAGATTTTCGTGTACCTCCTATACCTTGTTTCTCATTTGTTGTGATTCTCGTTAGCAAAACATCTTCTTTCTTTTTCTTTTTGAGTTCAACAATTTATTTATGGTTATCAATTTACTCCAACATCACACTTGATTTCATTCCACAATTTTTTTGTCACTTTTCTTCGCTGTCATTTTATTCCGGCTCGTTTTTTTGTGCCTTCTTCTTTAAAGGTCCGAAATGAACAAAAACATAACTATATATACAGATTCTGACGGCAAAAAGCAAATGATCATGTATGAGGAATTGGTGACAGATGGGTCTTTGTAGTTACATGATTTGCGCGAAATATCATAAAATTCATGACTGCTTGACGATGCACAAACATTGTTGAGTGACAGGTGCATTTGTTTATACTTGCAAAATGATATGGCAAATAATTTGACATGAAAGTTTTTGTCGAGTTTACTTCTCGGAATGTGAATAAAAGAAGGCAAATCCATGGTTCACATAATTAATCTTCTTCGCAAATTGGCATCTGAAATTAAGTGAACTGAGTTCTGTTGAGTGTAGAATGTAAGGTGCCATTCCCTTAAAAAATCCAGCAAGACCTTGGTAGTGCTTTCAGCTAAAATTGCTAATCAAGGTCTTTGTGGTTGTGGTAGAGGCCGAAACAAGGTAAAATCAGCTACAATAACTATAACAAGGTAGTTATAGTTATTGCCCTCATGAGGCTATGATACTTACTAACCAATTTACTCCAACATCATATTTGATTTTACTTCCACTTATTTCCCTTTGCTTCCCTGATGATTTAGCCCCCTGATTTGTTTTTTTGTTTTTTTGGTTTTTTGGAAATGCGAGATTGTGTTTTATTACTGGCGTCTAACATAATAATTCTTTCAGTTGGAGGAATATTTATAGATGCTACTAACGAATGAGTGATAAAGAAATGAATTGGCCATGAATATTTCGAAATGCATGCGCGACGAGGGATCAGTTTTAAGTATAATAGAATCATAGATGACGAACATCACATAGTTGATCACCTATTTGCATTAAAGCAATGGATCAAGTTCCACAGGCTTTAA
>JAJJMA010251034.1:0-12134 GCA_023529015.1 Papaver nudicaule
CAAAACAGGAAAAGGACTAAACTAGGAAACCACCGAATTTCCTAACACTATCATCAGCGGCATTGTTTACCAGAGCTGGCTTCAGGACGCCCTTCGACTTTGTAGGAAGAAAGAAGGCCTCAATACTGTGCCACCAGGCCAGCCACCTTCAACACAACATCTATGACTGAAAATGAAACTTGATGACTCTGTAGTCTTTTCTTTGTAGCTAAAAATCCATTTGTACTCAATGTTTCTGCAGAGAACCAAATCTATCACCAGAAGTAAGATAGCACAACTCATGGACACCCCTACCATGGAGCTTGTATGTGGGTTGACAGGAAGGCATGACACAGAGATTTATTACCTGAAGCCTTTGCTTGGAACGATATATGAGGAGCATCCAGACTCCTACCAAAATAGGGAAGAAAAAAAAAAGACTCGAACCAATATGATAAAAGAAGTATCCAGATTCGTCCACGTCAATCAACACACTAAAAGCTGAAAGTCAATAAAATCCAGAGATTCGATAGAACACAGATAACTAACTGCAACACACAAGGGCATCACTCTGAAGTCAAATGGAGAAGTGAAACATCTTTTTTGGCTCATCCAGAGTTTGTTCAATTGACACAATGCTCCCCATCAAGTGGTTCTGATGGATTGCACATACAAAACCAACAAGTACGAGATGGTGTTCTTGAACTTTGTTGGGCAAACATCAGCCAAGTCTTTTAGCGATAAACACAAGATAAACCCACCTGTAATGTAGTGATAAACACACATCAAAAGATTATTTGTTTCCAAAAAATCATTACAGGAAACAAATTGCTTATCGGACAAAAAACTTGTCGGTAGCCGAGCAACAAGCTGGGCACCAACCCCTTTTTTGAACAACCACACTTAACCTATGAAATAAAAAATCTCCAACACGCAAAATGCTGAAAGCTAAAGATTCATGATAGAGAGCCTCAATTCTGAAAAGCTACTTCAATTTTTGGAAAAACAAAATCAAGAATCAGACAACCATGAATCAAAATTAATACTCTAGAGTATAAAGCAAGAAATGATGAGTGTCCAAAGCAGAACCGTAATACGAAAAAGTTGTTTAAAATCCAGACAAGAATCTTGAAATGCATACCTGTGGGTAAAGTGGAATTTTAAGAAGGCCGAAAACTAAAAGTTCTGGCACCTGCCATGAAAATTGTTAGTCATTTAGTCTGAAACAAGAACACAAATTCATAAAGCAAATGGAAGGAAAAAAGAACAGAAAAGATGAGTACTTACTTGTGTTCTGAGAGAAGAGATCGTATTGTTATTGAAAAATGATGATTGTGGTTGTCCCACCAGATTCCCACACAAAACCAGAACTCCATTTACAACCCATTTGTATTCTCTTCTAATTAACCTGCTCCAAAGTCCAAATCAACCATTCACTTTTTTTTAAAAAATGAGAGAAAGAAAATCCAAAGCCTTCAAAGTAAAATGAGAATATATAAATTAGTTGTGAATAAGAGTATAGGAAAAGGTAAAACCTTTTTCTTCTTCTTCTCAAACACCTGAGCTCCGGAGATTTAACAAACAAATCAAGAGAGATAAAAGAGAACCAGTAGCTAGAGAGATGGAAATTCAAGTATTCAAAACAACAGCAACAGCACCAAGAATGATTAACTGTTTTTTAAAGGAATTTTTTTTTATCTTGAGGAGAAGTACTATAATCACTAATGGTGATGATTAAAAACGAACAGATGAAATGAAACAGAACAATTCATTGATTGAAAATGAAAGAACAGTACAAAATGTGAGGATAAACTCACTCACTCAACACACGCGTAGCACACACGCACACCAGCTATTTAAACAGAATAAACTGTACGGGAAAACCAGCTGTCAAGAGACAGGCTGTAAGCCAGGCTGTACATGCTGGACCAATAGAATTAAAGCATACAGATCACCAAGCAGGACTGATGTGAACCGTTGATAAAAGAATCATAAGTGGTTCTGATCTAACCACTATTAAGAAGATCATAGACTTAAACATCATAATCCATAATCAATGCTCAAGGACTATGCACTAGCTACGGATATCTACGAGTACCATAATTACTGCCTCTAGCTCTTGTTTAGTCTCTTTTTTGAACGCGATTTTGATCTGGCACTGCTAGATCAAAATTGATCTAGCAGCGCGTAAGGTAAAAGGTAAAAGGTGTTACTTTTTTGTGGGGAAATGCCGAAAACTGCAAATAGTGGTTGGTTTTTTGCATAGGGTAAGGTAAAAGGTGTTACTTTAATACCTCGGTAACGAGGATTGAGGAGGAGGACTCGCTAGCTACCTCTCCTAGTTTGTCTAAACAAATGCAAGACTTCCCTGAATTGTCATGTTAACTTTATTGGAAATCAGCAACTGGCGATAGTGCTGCAGGTGGAATGATTTCTTTCCAGTCTCTCTAGTCTCTCTCTAACACAAAAAACCGAATATGTGAGTATCTGTTTTTTAACGCGATCGAAAAAAAAAAAGAGTATCTAATACAATGATCCTTTTGATGGTGCACTTTCATATGGGATTTACCGTTCCTAAAAATCGCATTCTCCATTGTCCGTGATAATAATAGAACATCCACGAAGGTCATGAAACATAGATTCTAAAAGCACCTATAAGCTCTGGTCTGTCATCGTGACATCATCATGAAGTTCTTGAGCTTTTTTCTGAATCTGATCTTCTCCATCTTCAATTCTCACTACCTGTTTCAGAATCTCAGTCACCTTCAATCTACTATTAGTACTCAACTAAGCAGTTATATCTATTCTAACCATCAAAATCTCAAGCAAACCACTTTGAAAGCTAATCATTGTCGCCTGTTCTCAACCAAAATCAGAAAAAAGGAAAACAGTACCTCATACAAGCCTAAGAAAACTTCATTAATAACTTCCAGCTTACATAATATACAGCATTACTTCATCGACAACCATAACTGTTCTTACACCCTAACTGCAACTACTGTGCAGCATCTTAAAACTAGCAAATACTTTAAACTTCAACATAGTACTACCACAACTAGCATAACTAGTAACCAGATCAAGCATCCTAAACAAAGAGAAGAGAAGATTAACAAGGATCAAGATTCCACTAGTGTTCATCCCCCTAGTGTGTCTGTTGAGATCTTTGCTGCCAAGATGGAACAATTCGTTTTAGACATCGCAAACGCTATTGAAAGCAGTTTGGATCTTCACAAAAATCTCCAGCAACAAACACAGGAAAATAAAGGATTACTAACTAATTGGAAACTTGAAAGAAGGATCAGTAATACTCAACTTCTTCAGATTCATCCTCATAATCATCCATCTCATCAGGATATCCACCAGCATCAGGATCTCCTCCGTCGCTATCTGAACTTGCAGGGCCGTAATCATTCATCTCTTCATCCTCCTCTCCATCCTCTTTCTCCTCTCCATCTTCATCCTCATCCTCCGTCTCTTCCTCAGAATCTGCAAATTCACCTGGTAGTCTCTCCTTCATGGTGCGGGAGAACTTTCTCTGTCTCTCAGTTTTCTCCTTCCAGTAGAGATGGAAGAGTGCTTCCTTCCGCCTTTGATCCTTTCGCTGCTGCTTCTCTTCATCGTCAGAACAAATTGCCATTGCATTGGATTGAGGTTGATCCTGATTCTCATCCTCGCTTCCTGTCTCAGTCTCACTTCCCCTGCATCTTCCTTCTGGTCCATGATCCCACTCATCATCAGATACAACATGTTGCTTTCCTCTCATCCGAGAAATATAGGCTTGTCTTCTCTGGCTCCAATCTTCAAATTCTGCTGCATGAACAGTCATCCTGTTCTCAAGTTCATTTCTGGCTTGACGTATGCGAGCTTCATTTTCCTCTCGAAGACGACGGTTCCTGGCTGCAATTTCCTCTTTGGCGATACGTTCTGCATATTCCTTCTGCAATGTTTCAACCAAAAGCCCCAATTCTTCAGTACCTAGATCTAGTCCTAAATTCATGGATATCTCATATTCATCACTCCTCTTGGGTTCACTTGTACTTGCAGTCTCTGAGGGCTTTGCCATTTTCTGCTAATTGTTCTTCTAAGGAACGGTTTCTTTCTTGTTTTGGTTATAATTCTCTGCAGTTACTTGGTAACCCTTTTTATGGAGGCCAAACTCGGTCCATTAATGGCAATTTAATTGGGGCAGTTACGCACCCTTTGGTTTCTCTAGAGAGTTCTTTCCACTCTCACACGCAAACAACCACCACAATTCAATTTCTCTCTACTCCCCATACCCTTCATCATCATACCCTTTCGATTCCCTCAAAATTTTTGAGTAATCTTTTCAATACTTCAAATCGGTTCATAACTGCCATTAAGAAGGTAAGTGGAAAGCCATCATTATTATGTGACATGCAGTGTATACTAATTGGTTTTTCTGTGTGTTTTCAGTGTTTGGAGGGCACGCTCATGGTTAGAGGCTATAACTCTGGGCAAGGATTTGGGTGCGGACCAGGGTTCATCATCTTCATAAACCCTTTCTTACTAGTCATAAAAAATATTTACCCTCAGTTAAATTACAAAAACCAGAAAATAACCTCTTCGGAAATTACCCCTAAACATTTACTCCCTTTCCCTCCCACCAGAAAAGACCTATTGAAGAAGCTTTATTGCTACTACCTAGTCCTTATAGATCAATTTGCAAATTTATTGATCATTATGGCTATGGCTGTAGTAATTAAAAACCCCAAATACAAAAACCATCAATGCTCACCAAACTTGTACTCTTACCAAATTAGAAAGCAACCTCCAAAAGAAATCCATGCTACTGTTCAACATTTAATGCTTAGTAGTGTCTACTACCCACGGATAAAGCCATTTCCTAGTAGGTCTTCTACTAGCTGCAATCTAGAGTCTGCCCATGATCTCTTTTCTACCAATGTTCTGCATCAGTACTATAATAAGAAGCAACAACAAGCCAATAGTCATATGACAGGGTACAAGGGGACAGCCTATTTTAAGGTTATCTTTATTTCAAATTGCTTGACCATCTACATCGTACCTCAGGACTCCCTCTCTATGGTCACCATCAAAGTCCATATATATTTCTTCTTTATTGAGAATTCCGTTGAGCATAAAATCTACTTTGTGATTGGCCTTATCTCTTATTCTTGGTTTGTTTTTTACTCAACTGAGTACTTATCAAAAAAGCTAAAGCAATATCACTTATCTCAGATGAGTTCCTCTACTGAAAAAAATACTCCTTTTACTCCAAATTCTTCTGAAGAAATCCAACAATTATCGTCTCAGATGGCCTCTAAACTCATTCTCCCAAGTACTCTACCAAACTCTCTTGCTCAACCAGTGTTCATTGATAAAACTGTGGTCCTTGATGAAGAAGATACTACCTGGAAATGGTGTATGGTTGGGCATGTTTGTAGTGAAACTCTTGTTACAACTCCTAAAGTCAGGAGCTACATTAATTCTCAATGGCCTCTCACAAAAATTCCGACCATCACTGGCTTTAATGGTCTAAGAAACAAAGTTCTAATCAGGTTTTTGGCTGAGGCGGATTTCCAGAATGTAGATGCTAATAGACCTTGGTTTACGTGTGGGTTCTTATGTGTTCTTCGTACTGTTCCTCTCACAGGATGGCCAACAAATTATCCTGTTAGTTTTGAAGAAGAAGTGATGTGGTTTCTGCTTTGCAATGTTCCTAATGAAGTTACTGGTTTTGAAGATCTGGAGACCCTAACTCACTCCATGGGTCGCCTGCTTAAAAGTTTACCTCCTTTTGGTAGCCATCCTCTAAAGAAGAACGTCAAAATCTGCATGGTTATTCGTATTGACTTCTCTATTCCAACGGGTATCCCTCTCATCACAAAAGGGAGATCCCAACCTTTCCTCATTGAAACTAGATGCATGGCAGTTCCAAGATCCTTCTGCTCCTCCTGTAGAGTTCTTCTCCATTGTGAAGAGACTTGCAAAAAAAGAAAAGCTATCTGGGAGATTTCTACAGTTAATTCCAGCCAATCCTCCAGCCAACTTATGACAAGAAGTCAAAATGAAGGTTTCATCCCTGAAGCTGTTCAATCCCCTCCGGTCTCTGGTATTGACCTGACTAGCAAAGTCAGAAATATCATTGGCTCTAGTAATCCTGAAGTTGTCATGACTGAAGCTGTTCCTACTTCCTTACCTGCTCAAGTTAAAGGAAAAAGTACCATGGTCTATGATACATCAGCTAAGAAAGCTTTAAACTGGGATTTAATCAATATGGGTCCTTTCACCAGTAGATCTACTTCTTTGAAGATTCTTGAGAATGTCTTAGTTCCAGCTAATCCTCATACTGAAGTGGTTAATGGTCTTCCTTCTATTCCTAAAGAAAAGGTTGTGGTTGCTGCTGATTCTTTTGAAAACGGTACCCCAACTCAGATTGCCGACTCAGCTCAGCTTGGCACGATTTCTCGTGGTCCTGTGACTCGCCGTTTCAATAAAGTGGTTAACCCTATCCTGATTCATGATAAGGGCAACCAGAGTCAGGATGTGGAACATGAGGCTATTACTCGTTTAAAAAGAAAGGTCAACCCTCGGGCTGATATCAGAAAAAGATACAAAACTGCTCCGATTGATAGCATCACTGGGCATGATCTGAGTGAAAACAATGATAATCTCTCTGAACCCGATTATATTGGTCTCTGCTCTCCTATCACCAACCTTGGAACCCTCAATGAACATTCTACCAATCATACCTCTGCTACAATGACTTACCCAAACTGTATCAACAATCAAATTGATGAGGTTCTTGGTCTGTCTCAACTACCCTTGCCTGCAACTGTGGTTCACAACAACTCTAACCATCAAGCTGGCTCTCTGGACCTGAATGCTACTCAGAATTCTCAGAATAGTGGTGGTTCTTCCTCTTCTCAGACTTTTGGTAGTAATGACTCTACCACTCAGGTAAATTCCTCCCCCCCCACTAATTCGACTACCCCTCTGGTAACTAATAATCCTATTTTGATCTCTAATAATAATCCTGTCTACAACATGAATGCTATATGTTGGAATGCTAGAGGGTTTAATAAGAAATCTGCTTCTAAAGAATTAAGTATCCTGCTGAGAAATGTGAATCCTGATATTGTTTTCATTAGTGAGACTAAGATGAAAAATAAGGTGGCTATTAGAAAACTGAAGAATTTTGGTTTCCCTTGTGCTTTTGAAGTCCCTTGTGTGGGTAGAAGTGGTGGTTTGATTTTGGCCTGGAAAAAAGAATTAAACCTTCATATTGTGTCTTCTAATTCTAGGGGAATCTACTGCACTACTAGTGACATTATTCATAACTGTCTTACCCATCTATACTTCATCTATGGTGAACCTAACCAATCTCTTAGAAATGAATTTTGGAACTCCCAGCTGTCAAATTTTAATTTCCCTATAGATGAGCCTGTTTTTGTGATGGGTGACTTCAATTCTCTACTAGGTCCAGAAGATAAGAATGGGGGTAATAGGTCAGCTGAAAATGATTTTGAAAATCTTAATGCTTTTTGCAATAAATTTGATTTACATGATCCTGGTTTCTCAGGGCCTAGATTCACTTGGTCTAATATGCATGAAAATGTTGATGAAATAATTCTTGAAAGACTGGATAGATGTTTTTACAACTCTGTGGCTGCTGCTATGTGTCCTAAATTCTGTGTTAATAATCTTCCTAGAGATACCTCTGATCATTGCCCTATGCATATTGGTTTTAATTATGATGAAGTTTGTATGCCAAAGCCTTTCCATTTTATGGCTATGTGGATTCTAGATCCTTCCTGTAGAGACATAATTGCTAATGCTTGGGCCATTGAAACATCTGGCTCTCCAGCTCACAGATTAAGAGCTAGACTTGCTAACACCAAGAAAGGTCTAAAAAATTGGAATAAAATTTCCTTTGGTGATATCCAAACCAATATCTCTGAGGCTAGAAATAATCTTTTGGCAGCCCAAACCAATACCCCTAACGATAGTCAAACTATCTATAGCCTTAATGACAGACTCCTTTTCCTCTACAATCTGGAAGAATTGTATTGGAAGGACAAGTCTAGAGAGGTTTGGTTGGCTGAAGGGGACAGAAATACCCCTTATTTCCATAGGATTACCCTGTTTAAAAGGAGACGTAATGCTATAAGCTGGATAAGAACTGCCTCTGGTGCAATTCTTACTGATAGGAATGATATAGGGAAGGCTTTTGAACAATATTTTAGTAATCTGTATTCTTCTAGTCCTCAAACCCACCAAGAGGAGGTTCTAGAAGGTTTGCAGCCTAAATTTACTGATTCTGACAACAACATTTTGAATATCCCTTTATCTTCTGAAGAAATTAAAGCTGCTGTTTTTCAAATGGGGGGGAAAAAAGCTCCAGGCCCTGATGGGTTCACTGGTCTGTTTTATCAAAAACATTGGGATATAGTAGGAGATGCTATTGTTGAAATGACCCAGACTTGTTTTAGAACAGGGAACATTGCTTCTTTTTTAAATCATACCAACATAGCCCTCATACCAAAAATCCCACAAGCAGAGACTGTGTCTCAATTCAGACCCATTGGACTATGTAACTTTGCTTACAAAGTCTTATCTAAAACCCTGGCTAACAGGTTGAAACCCCTTATGGATAAGCTCATATCTCCCAATCAGAGTGCTTTTGTACCAAAAAGAAGTATCTCAGATAACATCCTTATGGCTAACGAGCTAATCTACTGTGTAAACCATTTTCAAAGTAAAAAAGGTCTGGCTGCAGTTAAACTTGATATGTCTAAGGCCTATGATAAGCTTGAATGGTCCTTTCTTGAAAAAGTTTTATTAAAGCTTGGATTGTGTGATCACTGGATTAAGCTTATCCTAAATTGTCTTTCCACTGTGTCCTATTCTATTCTTCTTAATGGAGTCCCCACTGGACTTATTAAACCTAATAGAGGACTGAGACAAGGTGATCCTTTATCCCCCTACCTTTACATTCTGTGTTCTGAAGCTTTATCTGCCTATATTGATAAGATGTCTAGGGATGGTTGTATTTCAGGTATTAAAATTCATAAAAATGCTCCCCCTGTGACCCACCTTTTGTTTGCTGATGATAGTCTTCTTTTCTCCAAAGCTACTCAGGAGGAATTCACTTTCATGAAAACTTATCTCCATAATTATTGCTCTGCTTCAGGTCAGGAGATAAATTTTGATAAATCTGGTATTCTTTTTAGCTCTGAAATCCCTCTTCTTGAGACCAATATGCTTGCAGACATTTTAGGTATCACCAATAGGGGGCTAGGGGAAAAATATTTGGGCACCCCCATTGAGTTTCAAAAGTCAAAAATTGAAACTCACATGGGGATTTTGAAGTCTACTGATTCTAGGATTGACTCCTGGTCTACTAAACTTCTTGCTCAGGCTGCCAAAACCTCTCTTGTTAAACATGTAGGTCAAGCTATTCCCTTATACCAAATGGCGGCTTTCCTTATTCCTAAGGAGCTTTGTAGGACAATTGATAACCATCTTATGAAATACTGGTGGGGTGAATCAAAAGATCCTAAAGATAGGAAATTACATCTCCTTGGGTGGGAGAAACTTTGCTCCCCCAAGTCTGAAGGAGGTTTGGGCTTTAGAAAGGCTGAGCTTAATAATCTGGCAATGCTGGCTAGGAATGCTTGGAAATTGGTTGAGAATCCTGACTCCTTACTTAGTACCATGCTTAAGGCAAAATATTTTCCCCATTCTGACTTCTTAAACGCTATTTGTCCTAAGAAGTGCTCTTGGACCTGGAGGTGTCTGTGTAACATAAAGGATCTCATTAAACCCTTTATTTCCTGGATTGTGGGGGATGGGAAGTTCATAAACCCATGGTGTGATAAGTGGATCCCTGATATTGGTGTTGCTAAACCAAATCCTCTTGTCCCACCTGACCCCTCGATTAAGGTTGACTACTTTATCAATCCTGAGTCTAGAAGCTGGAATGTTGCTAGACTAGAAACACACTTTGATAATGCTTCTGTCCAGAAGATTATTACCATTCCCTTAAGCCAGATGTTCACTCCTGATAGGAGGGCTTGGGAGCTTTCGAAGACGGGCAGATTTAGTTCTAAATCTGCATATTTGGGTCTCAGAGGTCTAAGACCAAGCCCAAATAGTGCTCTTTGGAAGTCTATTTGGAAAATTAAAGTTGCCTACAGAATTCAGCTAACTCTCTGGAGGGCAGCTAGAAACGCCTTGAATGTTCGGGTTCTGATTAATTCTAGAATGACTATACCTAATATTGTTTGCCCAAGGTGTTGTATCTCTGATGAAGACATTATGCATACTTTTGTGTTATGTCCCTTTGCCTCTCAGGTTTGGTATGCTTCCCCTTTGAAAATTGTAACTGCTTCTTTTCAAAACTTCTCTTTTATTGAATGGCTTTACTTTTTCTTGGTTGATAAACAGTCTAAAATCCCTGATCATTTGCATCCTTTGCTTGCTGCTATTGTTTGGTCTTTGTGGTCTACTAGGAATACCCTGATTCATGAAAAAAAATCTGAAAATATGTTCTCTGTCTTAGCTAGAGCTAGGTATATGGTCTTCTCTAAGAAACCCAATCCTACCCCTGTTAGCTATGTCAATGTCACTAGTATGGATAAATGGATTCCCCCAGGAATTGGTTGGTACAAAGGTAATACTGATGGAGCTTTTGATCTTATTTCTATGCTATCTGGTTCAGGCTTTGTGATCAGAGATTCTGCCAAGAAAGTCTCTTTTTGTGCTGCGCTGAACATCCAAGCCAGATCTCCTGAAGAAGCTGAAGCTATGGGTATTCATGCTCTCCTCCAGAGGGCAATGCAGTTGAAGATTTCCCACTTAATTGTTGAAAGTGATGCTAAAGATCTGATTGACCAATTTTCCGCTGGCTGTTTTGATGGCAATCAAAGGACTGATGCTATTTTCAAGGATATTAAGTTCTTTGCTTCTAGTTTATTATCTTGTATTTTTACTTTTGCTCCTAGAGCCTGTAATGGAGTCGCACACTCCTTAGCCCAATGGGGCAAACAACATTCTGATTCTATGTTCTGGTCGAGTACTCCAACCTGGCTCCTGCCGGTTGTTGAGTCCGACTGATTGCCTTTTTCAAGGTCTTTGCTTATAAAAAAAAAAAAAAAAAAAAAAAAGAAGCTTTGGATAATATGCAGCATATTTTGAAGGCTCATCAACAGTGGTGGTCCACTGTAGAGCTAGTACAAATACAAAATCATTTCCACCCGTCCCTTCCCAAACGGCTCCACAAATCCACACATCTTTTACTAAAATAAGACCCCCATACCCCACATTCTCGATCGTGTAACATAGGGCAGGCCGACGAATAAGACATCTCCAGTCCAGGCTGATTTTGATATACTTAGATAAAGTCCTCATCCATTAACAGCCCTTTTCCAACGTGGGTATACAAAACCCATCCTTTCATTGATGCGTATACTACACTCACCGTCATAAAATAATCTAAAATAATACCGTATAACACAAGGAACCTTTAGATTCTCAAATCTCATCGATCTCAAGACATGATTTGTGTAATCTCGAGGACAAAAAGCAATACCTACACCAAGTAGCAGTAAAGACGACTACAATTTTACTGTACTGCCCTTTAGTCACAACGAAAAACGGTAAACAAATGATAGGATATTTCAGTAATTTGGGGTATGCCAACGTTTCGGTTCCCGATAAAAGGAACAAAATCGTAAATAATGGAAATTCTGAGGGTATAATTCTTTATCCGTCTGAGACTGGGAAATGAAACGGTTTCGTGTCCCTGCTTCTATAAATATCCCCCCATTCCCCACTACCCACTTTCTTCATTCATTTCTCAAGTCAGTCTTCACGCATTTCTCCTTTCAGTCTTCCCAACTTTCTCTCTCCTAGGGTTAGGGTTTTTACAATCTTGTTTTTTCTGCAATGGCTGAAGGAGATATTGCTGCTGTTACTGTAGATCTTCTTAATGGTAATGGATCTTCTGCTGCTGATACTACTATTACTGAGAGCTGTGGTGTGAAGAGTACTGATGCTGTTTCTGTTGTGAAGATCGTCTCTGTGGTACCACAACTGTTGATTAAAGATTCGAAAGCATCTGAAGCTATTCAGTTTTATAAGACTGCTTTTGGTGCTGAGGAACTTAAGCGTGA
>JAJJMA010251036.1:0-10447 GCA_023529015.1 Papaver nudicaule
TATTGAAATTTGGGGTTGGATACAGTCAGTCTGTATGGGCACACGCTATTACCTGCCAATCATTGGGATTGGATTAGGATTGTAGCTCTTAAGCTAATTAGATGGATAACCAAGAGAATAAAATCTCTTATCAGTAGCTTCCAAAAAACAAAAAAAAAAGAACAGAAAACAGACAACGAAAACATCTGTGAATGCTCCAAAGAATCACCATAAATTGATGGACACCCCATCCACCACTTTCCATATAAATGAAATGAGAAAAAAACCGGTTGGTGCAGCAAAAGGATTAGAATAAGAATAAGATTTAGATTAGGTTATGATCAAGCAAAAGGAATATGATCAAGCAACTAAGGTTGGGTTAGGACAGCAGTGTACGTAGAAGTAGTTTTTATTCGTTTCACTTTTACAAACAAGATAAGTTTTGATCTGCTGCGTCCGGAAGTCCTTATATAATTTCATCCGAAATTAACTTTTGACTTTTTAACTTTTTATGTGGTATCTAGATACACACTCAACACTCAGAAACAACTTTTCGACTTTTGGATGTAAAAAATTTGAAGTTAGTTTGGCAACACAATTTCAGAATGACCGTAGGAAACAAAAATGTTAATTTTTTCAAAAGCAAAACATTTTTTATTCTAACTTCTTCAATTGACTTCTGCTTCTTTAGAAGAAGAAGATAAAAATGCTTATTTATCCAAACAGGTTGTTTAGATATACATTCAAAAGCAACTTTTCGACTTCTGAAAGCAAAAATGTCAAAAATTAGTTTTACAACTTTCAGAAAAACTTCTGGAAGCACAAAAGCAAATCATTTTTGCTTCTGACTTCTGAAATAAACTTCTACTTTTTTTAGAAGTAGAAGTCAGAAATGCGTCGTCTCCAAACAGACTATTAATCCAAACTAATTTTTGACTTTTCGACTTTTTACGTGGTATCTCTCCTAGGGACAAAACTAACGGCTTCCTCCAATATTATCATCGAAAATGAAGAAAAATTTGTGACAATTTGCTACTCTAACGAAAAAGATATGGAAGAGTTGAAAAATGATGATGAAATCAAAGAGACCTCAAACTATTAGTTGTACTAACATCCATATCTGTCTGTACGTTTCGTCACCAGCATACGCTTTAATAATTCAAATGGATTAACACCCATAGATATGACTAACTAAGACAGCTATATATTCTCATAATCATCATGAGAGTATGTGTGTGGATTTGTACGTATAGTTCTGTGTGGTTGTTGGTGTATAAAGCTATTCTAATGACGTTGACTGACCCCTTCATGCCATTAATCAATCATGAACAACTTAATTTATAAGTTATCTATTAAACTTTTTGAGTTTAAGTGCGGTTTTAGGCCTAATGACCCTATCAACCATAGCTGGAAAAACAACTAGTTCTATGATCTGTTCTTTTCTGTTTTGTTGTGTTTGTTCTTCTGTATATATAAAGAAACAACTAGTGTACTGCTTTTCTCATCTTTTACTCTCCAACTCCAAGTTTGTAATCATGGCAGCCAAATTCTGCAAGTTGATGAAGTTGAAGTCCATTCTGAAGAAATGGAGATCCATGGGCAAGCACAGCCGCAGTATAAGCTCATCCGCCGTAACCGATATCGATGATTGTCCTGGTATGTTACTAAGAGATGATCACATTAGTAGGAGTACTCCGGCAGTGCTAGGAGGTGGCGGTCATGACCTTCAACCAGTATACGTTGGTAAATCTCGCCGTCGTTATCTGATTAGCTCGCACATAATTGATCACCCTCTTGTTCGTGAGCTGGTGGTTAGGTCTTCTTCAGTTGGTTGTGAGTCAGAACTTGGTGCTGCTGGAATAACATTTGATTGTGAAGTTGTTATGTTTGAGCATTTGTTATGGATGATTGAGAATTCTGACCCGTTGGACGATCATGAGTCGAGTATAGACGGAGACGATGAGCATGAGCTCGTCGATTACTATGTCTGTTCGTGAGCACCAAATCCTTTACCGATCAAAAAAAAAAATCTGCAATTACGGTATGGTCCGGGTTGATTTATGTTTGTGTTAGTTAATGAAATGATATCCTGTATATGCAGCTAAAGCTGAACTTGTAATTACATTTTTTGGAGGAGGATTAATTAGCAACAAAATTGATTTGAGTGTTTTGATGAACATGATCCAGTTTGTTTAAGCTTAAACTATATTTACCTTTTTTTTTCTTTCTCTTTATTTCTGGCTTTAATTTTTCTATCAATTTAGAATGGCTGTACATGTACGTGCCTGTAACCCATTACAATGATGAAGTCATTTGTTTTATGGGTTAGGTAGGTATGTAAAGTTATGTTGAGTTGTCTGCAATTTGACACCAAATTCTTTGTCCAAAGGAGCCTAAAACTTATGGCTCTCTCTTGGATTGGGTAGGATCAACATGAGAAATTAAGAGTTGCTAGCAATATTAGCAGCCTTTTGGCAATCACAGCGGAAAGCAATTGCTAGGAGTGTATAAGCTAAAATTATCTGTTTTTGGAAAAAGTTTGTGTTTTTGTCGTTTTGAAGCAGTGTCACACTGAACTAACTTTTAACTTTTCAATTTAATAAAGTTGAAAAATAATTTTTTTAAATGACTATCTTTTTTTTTTTTTGAAAGAGGCAAAGTTTAAAGTAACAAAGGGTGCCGAAAAGGCATCCTTGAAAGATATAGGAAGGATGAGCATAGAGTCTAGAGAGCTCACAAACAAATTACTCTCTAAACAATCTATCACGATCTAAAACAAAATCATCAAACTTAACATCTTTAGAAAAACAACATTGGTGATCCAACTAAGTAGCAACCCTTTGATGTCTATAGTTAGAGAGCTTAGAGATTTCCCTACTTGTTTATTAGCAATTAGAATGTCGTTCCTTTAATTCCAGCCAAACAACTACCAAATAGCAAAAGGCATACAATATTTCAAGAAAGTAAGGGTTCAGGAGAAATCTTCAATTTTCATTTCCAAAGATTTTAACAGTGAAGCTTTAAACAATTCAAGATGCATGGAAACTGAGAATTACCCGTGAATATGATTGGAAGGGATATCAATCTCTGTGAAATTTGTCGACTCAAAAAAAAATGGAATTTTTTCTATAATACTATACAACATCACAATAAGAAAGATCAATCACTATATTATCAATACCTCTCTGACTTATAATTGGGTGTCAATGGATGCGTATGCGAAAATGCACTATTCGTATCCGAATCCGAAAATTTCAAATAACATCCGAATCTGAATCAAAATTCGATTCTATCCGTCAAAATTTATTTGATCAAAAAATAAATCCGTATGTAGTGACATGTAATGGGCCTGCCCCTCTGAAAAGTAGAGTAAAAGAGTGCAACAAAGCACTTTTATATTGCTTAAAATTTTAACGATCCCGTTACTATATGCATGATATAAGTTTTCTTTGGGGATATTGATCACAACAAAAACGATTACAGAGTAAATTAGATTGAAACTCTTAGATATCGAAAATAAGAATGTAACTTACTCCCATATGAGATTGTCTATAAAAACCACTCCCTTGGATGTCCAAATCCAAATCTTGTAGCTTGCCAATACCTCTTCCTTTCCATCTAAACTTTGATAAGTATCTCTCGAGGAGTATAAGAAAAAACAATGGGATCTTATAAAGCAATGTTCATTGTTATCACATTTGCAGTCCTAGTGATGAACATGTTGATGTCGACGACCGTCTCCGCAACCACCGCCGCTCATGATATCGTCGTCTCCAGTGAAGGTGGGGGTGTCAACGGCGGCGATGGATCAGTTTCAACCGAAGGACTGTGGGCCTGTATCAAGGCAACCCCGTTAGTTATTGATGTGGCTGCTAGCTGTAGTATGAGTTTCATTGCTTGGGCCATTGGGGAATTTGATCAGGAATATACGCTAAGTTGCTGCCAATCGGTAACCAAATTAGGTGAGGAGTGCTTTAATTATCACTTCTCGAAATATACCGGTATGTTTTCGGCATGTAGTAAAGTAATGTAAGGCGCTGAAGCCACATTGGGAGGATAGAATCTGAGAAATTCCAGTTTTGGTCGTAACATTTCGTTCGAAACTTTGTACTGCGTTCATAGAATAAGCTAATGAAAAGTCATATTTGATGTTAAAGTTGGTGTCTGGTATGTTTCAGGCGCAAATCCTATCTTTTAGGGAATATTTCTTTCTTTTAGAACGCACATATTTTGTTTTGTTTAGTTTAGTTTTTTTTTTTTTTTAAAACAAAGCATATATCTCGCTTCCACTTAGGGGTGTAAATTGTGTCGTGCCAGCACGTTAATGGCACAACACAGCACGCGACAAAGCACAGCACAGGCACAACACGCTAGCTTAGTGTGTTGTGTCGTGCTTGACTAATCGACAACACAACGCACAACACAGCACGTGGCACGAACAAGCACGTGGCACATCACAGCACGCGATAAAGCAAAACACAACATGCGGCACGGCTAAGCACGACACAACACCTGTAAAGCACAGCAAAGTGCACTACATTACATGTGTATTTCACACAAAAATAAAATCTACCTAGTTATTACCATTATATTTTGTTATTTTGATTAAATTTATGAAAAAATACATAATATCTAATTTTATTAAGTGATAAAAAAATATTTAGAAATGTAATTGATGTTGTAAATGTGTCTATTTGACGTTCATTTGGTAAGAAACAAATAACGATACAATTGTTATAACATAAAATTCAACTTATGTTTTTTTTTTTGTTAATAAAGTTGTATATTATGCAATATATAAAATTAAATACAAAATTTTAATTAATTTTTTCAAAATTTATTATAATTAACTTGATAATTTATAAAATTATAAGCTATTTAAATATTTAAAAAAGATTTTTTTAGGATGACGTAAATTTAGTGTGCCAGCACAGCACGACATGGCACAACACGCTTATTCGTGTACCATGCCCATGTGCCATGCCGTGCTTTGCCTTTGACTAAAAAAGCACAGCACGTCACAGCACGTTAAAATTGTTGGCACAACACGTCACATCACGTTAAAATTGTAGGCACAACACAGCAAAACACATGGCACGTAAAAGCACGCTTTCGTGTGCCATATGCATGCCGTGTCGGCACGTTTTACACCTCTACTTCCACTTTGCTTTCTAGTTTTATCTAGTGAGAGAAGTGGAAACAATGGAATAGCTAGGCCACGGTTTTTGCAAACTGGAATCTAGGTACAAGTACCGTAAGACTCAACCTAAATTTGACACAAATATGATTTGCAATGTCAGGACACCAAATTTACCTCATGACCCAAATTCTACGTTCCTCTCACTCTGACAAAAGTCTATCTTGTAACTTAAATTTATTAAGTTACACAAAATTTGCATTGTGACTCTGGAACTTGTTGCTAACGTACCCGTAATACAACGAATGACCATGTTTATTCCTTTGGGTGAGAGCTTTTGGTCTTTCAATTTTTCCAGTTCGATCTACAACTGGGATGCTCTTTTCTTTTAAGAATTTCCTCTTTTGCTGTTACCTTTTGTAACAGTTGTATATAACTTTTTTGTAAACTAGTCTTATGCCCGTGCTACGCACCGGGCCTTTTCTTTTATTTGTGTTGTAGACATGTTTTTTATTTTTTTCTACCTGTACCTAATGTGTACATGATATGGAATTTAGACACGTTGGTTGACGCCCAGTTATAATTAATTAACCAATGCTGGTCATTGTAATGTTTGTCCAATGTTGACACCTTGTATAGTTCTGTACGACGATTTTTGTTTTGCGCATAAACATGTTTTTATCTTTTGTTCCGCGCATTTGCTTTTGAAGGAAACTTTTGTTCAAAAAAAATAATTGGCCATGTACTTGCTCTAGCAGGTTTAACATGTCCAGATATTTGTTTGGGCTTTCGGTGGAGAAAGGCCCATTAAATTTTGTTAACTTATCAGGAGACAGGAGATAAATTAGGTTACATTGGATGTAACGAAATTTTGAGTATTGTTGAGAATTTTGTGTGTTTCGATGCATACAATGGACAAAGTGAAGAAATGAAGAGAAGAGAAGATCAGATGAACTAAAAGAGAAGATCAATCTCTAAGGTCAGTACACTCAAATTATTAAGTTTGATTTTTCGTTTTTATTTTTACATCACCTTTATCATCTATTTGATTCTCCTATGGTAACATATTTCCCTAAATCTCAAACCCTCACAGTTTCAACCCCAAGCTTGTAACTCTGATTACTGTATAATTAAAAAATGAGTTTGTGGTGGCAGTTGCATTGGTACGATATTAAAAATGCAGAATGCAATTGAGCAAATTGCTCTCCTTGCAGACGGGGTCTTGTTGCATCATCAAAATCCACAATCAAAATTTAAAATTATGTTTCAGTTCTTACTGGATCTGTAATTACGCCACCAAACTACAATTCTCTTTTGTTTGTGTTCAAAAGGAAGAAAATTTTATCATAACTTTGAATTTCTAACTGATAACATAAATCTAAAATTGTACTTGAATGTATGTCTAATTGTAAATGAAGACTTGTAAAACTACTTGAGTACTTTATAAGCTATAACCGAATTTCTAAATAAATGAAAAGAAAATTTTGAAAATTTTGAATTATGAACTATGGGTATAGAATGGTCATCATATCTATTTCTGAATTATGTATCATTTTTTGTTTGCTGTTTGGATGATCTTCCAAAGATATAAGTCCGTCGGATTCTCCCATAATGTTGTCTCCCCCAGTTTTGTTTTCGCCTATTTCCAAGCTTTTTTGTGGTTTGCCATCATGTTGTTTGCTGTTTGCCATCTCTGCCAAAGACCAAAGTTTTTCTCCAGTATCGTAAGTTTGTGTTTTGCTTCCAGTGCATGGTCAAATGGATATATTTTATTTACTGAGAATGTTGTGTAGTTGAATGACGTCTTTGTAAGTAGTACTTCAAATATGAATGTAACTGGTACCGCGTTCCATATTTCCGCAACGTTTTCGGCTTTGTTTTCCTGTAATTTTTTTTAAAAACTTATAAATATTATATAGCAGTAGCCAATTTATGAATACTTTTTAACATACCTCTATGTTTATTGTGCTGATCTCCATAAGCTTTGTTATCCTGACATTGTTTAGTAGTGGATCTGCTTTTTGTCATGTTGCGATAATGATGGCCGATTGATTGTTTTCTGTAACATGCAATTATAGCTTGTACTTTGGCACTTCTCTTGTCACTGGCTTTCCACAGCTCTCACACCACTTCTCCCCATTAATCCATGCCACCACTGCAGTTTCCTTTTATTTTCTCTGTTATTGTCGTAGTTTCCTTCTCTTTTCTCCGTTAGTGTCGTAGGAAAGGTATACCTGGCCTGCTTATCTATCAACGACACCTAAACTTAAAGGTTGTTTTCCATTTTAGCACCAGATTACTTCACCTGGCAACGTCCTCCACCTGAAGCACCAGCATCCTTTTCGATATCTAGATGGTACGTGAACTCTAATTGTTTGTGTTAATGCCTTATTAGAAGTCCGCAGTTGCGGCAACAATTATCTTATTTGTGAAGGCTAATTGTCTATAGAAATGCCTGGCATCATGCGATTATCTTTAAATGATCTTTCGCTGCATTTCGGACATGCCATGTAAAACCACGTTGAGTTTTTCACAATGTCGATGATTGTTGCTTTGAAAGTGAATGTTAACCCCTGTTATTATTTGCTTGTTAGATTATTTTTTTTCTTGTGTGTGTTTTAATAAATTTAAATGACGACAATATAATTGCTTTGTTCTGATAAATATATTATTCAGGCAAGATATTACCTCATTCTTCGGGTTTTTTATCAATTCGTGGGCCCGTGCCATTGTTACTCTGTTTCCGAATAGCAATTCTTCAATGTCCTTCATAGGTATTGGCTTGATTATCAATTCAGATGATACCGTTGCTTCTGGACACCTGTTTCAGGCAAGTATTTGTCATTAGTATTTATTTACATTTGAATTTTATGCATTTTGGATTAGTGTTGCTTACCTTTGCTTCATGTTGTTAACTTCTTTTATGTCTAAGTCGAGATAGAGTCTGGTTCCTTTTGTTGCGGAGAGCACGTATTCACCTATTAGATATGCATGTTAGGCTCACTATTCTTTTTGTGTGAACACGTGCAAAAATCTTTTAATATGATTATTTTGCTTACCATTGAATTTTTGTACCGTCAGGGCCACTACTATGATCACCATGTTATTTTCTTCCATAGATTTAGTTTGGTCATTGAGCCCTTTTCCCCGGTCTCCCCACAGAGTAACCTTGACTCGCGAACCCCTTTCGTTTTCCAGTGTGATTTTTTTTTCGGCGTCTTCCTCTGTTAATCTTTTGCGTACTACGTCCCTTTTAATTTTCGAAAGTCGGCCGATTACGTCTGTAATAACACATTACCAAAAAAATTATATATTCTGTATTTTTTTTTGTTACAATAGTATATTTTCAAAACAGTTATAGTGTAGTTTTTGTTTCCATTACCTGTGGAATGGTATAATTCTTGTCGCCGCATCTCTCGTATAGTGCTTCAAATTCTGTCAGGAAGAATTCGTACTTTGGTATACCCTCGTTTCCTTTGCGTTCATTCTCCACTTTGACATTTGTGTATGGAGTGAAATTAAGCCTTACGTCTCTTGGCAGCGGTTTGTATGTGCCATTGAAAGCTTCAATCTTGAAGAATTACAGCGATATGATATTCTGTCCCCTTAGTTTTTCTTTTTGTGTATTAAACTGTGCTTCTGTCATGTAACAATGGACTTGATCTCCCTGTTATTTGTCAAATGCTTATTAATGTATAGTTAATGGGTAATTGCATAATAGATTGAGTAATTGCATTTTGCATAATTGAATAAGCTATGATGTTGCGTGATTCTTACCATTTTATCAAGAAGGATCATGTTAAAGCTGTACAAAGCATTCGTGTGAGAATTCCTGTTCTCCCAAGTGCGAATTATTCGTAGCTTGCCAGACCTTTGTATTGTTCCTATGCACATATCGCTCAATAGGGGAAGTCGCGGTGTTTGCATTGTTTCCTTCTCACCTGTCAATTCAAACATTATCAAAAAAATTATGTTGTTTGCTGTTTTATGTTCATCATATTTTATGGTACGCTACAGAAATAATTTAATTTACCACCTTACCTTTGTTCAGTGATTTTTGTTTTTTGCCAATTCTACCTTGTTTTCCCTCTGATTCTTCTTCTTCTTCATCATTATTGATGACAATCATCCCTGTCATATGTTTGAATTCAATGCATTAATGTCGGAATTTTGGTCAAAATCCATAATCTACTATCACTGCTTGTTTAATTACGTTCGGTTTACTTACTTTTCTTATTTTTTCTCTTTTGTTGAGGAGGTGCTTCAGTCATATCCATGTAGTTCTCAGTTGCTGCATCTTCGATACTCTGTTGGGATTGCGGCACTCACAATCGATCCTGAAAAGTTTAGTAGATTGTCATTGAGAATTATACCTATAACATGTAGAGTTGAATGTATGATATTGTGGAATAGAGAAAACACAGTTGCATATAACTATAGTTTTCATTTTGATTACTTACTTTTTGGTTTTTCCCCCTGTTCAGATGATTCTTCCGGGATCTTCACGTCTTTGCTTAACCCTGCATCTTCGGCTGGAACTTCAATACTCGATCCTTTTCAGTTATGTCTTGATGGCATAATTGTTTTAATTAAATTCTCTTAGTTGTTGTTTAGTTACTCTCATCTATGTATTATGTTTTCGTTGAGCTTATACCCTTGTTTTCTTCAGTTTCTTCCAAGGTTGTTTCTTCGTCTAAATTTGCCTCCATTGTTTTCATGTAGTTGTCGACCTTTTCATCATCATGAATATTCATCAACAACAACAGCGGTCAATGGTTATGATAAAAAGAAATCTTAAACTGCCAAAAGGTATAGATATTATATTTTTTTGCACTTTCTTTGTTGCCAGCTTCTTTCCTCTTGCCATGGTTTCCTCGATGATAGGCTGATAGCAATTATTTGTGTTTTTTTTCTTCTCTAGCATCACATCGTTTATATAGACCTCGTATTCTAGTTGGAATAGATCTGTATTCTAGTCTGTTCTGTAAGTATATTTGGTATATTATTTTTTTCAACTCGTTTCCTAATATATCTTTTATATTTATGCAACTCTTGAGTGTAATTATAGTTGAAGTCTTATGAAAGTGTTTTGTCGTATTAGTTTCGTAATACAGCTTCCCTTTTCTTTTCGTAATATACTTGTTTTTCTCGGTTTCGAATTGCAAATTAAATTTGGCATTTTAAAAAAAAAAAAATTCCTTTCGTAGTTAATATGAATAAAAGTTCAAATATACTCTGTTTTTTTTTTTCTCATATATAAAGCCCATAAATTTAAAGCCCAATAACCTTGTAATGTTATGTAGACCTTGAATGTACGGGCTTTTAATCATG
>JAJJMA010251045.1:0-31515 GCA_023529015.1 Papaver nudicaule
GATAATATAAGCTCAATCTCTCTTGCTTCAAATCCAATTCTGCACTCCAAGATGAAGCATGTTCATCTGGACTATCACTTTGTTAGAGAATTAGTGCAGTCAAAGGCACTTGATGTATTCTATATTCACACACTAGATCAGCTGGCAGACATCTTCACCAAGGGTCTTCATGGTCCCAAATTCATTGATATCAGGTCCAAGCTCAAGGTGCTTCCACCACCGTTAAGCTTGAGGGGGCATAATGATGTAAAGATTGATGCAGTGCAGGTTAAGGAAACCTGCAGTGAAGGATAAGCAGTCATGCTTTGGTCATGAAGTATCTTTAATGTGTCTGTGTGTGTTGCACGTGTCTGTGCGTGTGTGTGTCACACGTGTTCTGTATTTACATTTTCTGTTGTGTCGGTTTCGGTTGAGCTTAAATAGCTCAACGACATTTCATTTTCGTCTGTAACTTGTTTTCATTTCCTTCTTCTCTTTAATGGAAAATTCCATTGTCACCAGCACCATGTTATCAATAGGTACACCCTTATGCTAGCCAGGAAATATCATACTAAATATTATGCTAGGCAGGAAATATCATAAATAGATGTTCTTCAACTTAGTATTGCCAACCATTAATACATAAAAACTGCACATGTCTACTTCAACCATCAACCATAAGTCTGACCTGCAAATAGGAAACCTTTGGACTCTAGAGATATTTTAACTTATTTATTTCCAAGGCATCCCATGGACGACTCTCAACATTCAGATGAGTTGTTCAATTGAAGATGCAAAAGCGCCTCGCTTATTTCTTTTTTGTTAATGGGGACTACTTCGATGCACCCCCTGCCCTGGGCATCCCTATTCAGGTGGATAACAAAAGTCAGAACATATGAAGCATCTCTAACAGGTAATTACTAGCTGCAAAAAGGAATCAGACTATAGTTAACTTACCCAAAGACCAGCAACTTCTCCTCAGGTTGATAAGCAAGATGAATCGGATGAAATTCCGGGCCTATCGCCATCACTCTTAGCAAGTTCCTTAAATATTTGTGCTCAACCCTAAAAGATAATGGTTCATTGGGTCTCCTCAGAAACTTAAAAAAACAAGGAACAACAACTTTAGAGCCAGAAAAATACAAAATATTATGATAGTAAAATAGAATACAATAAAAACCATACCCGTACGCGAGGAGATGAGAATTTCACTAGAGAGGAAATGATTATTTCCTCGCTTGATAATGTAACATCCAATGTATCAAATTCACCAGATTGTTCTTGATCCTCATCGAGCTTCAACAATTCATACAATTTTTTGGTAGATACACCACTAATGCAAGAAATAAACTTGGATCGATCCTCAAAAACATCATATTCGCGTGGTTGCCGCATGTCCATTTTTCCTACAGATAATTGTTCCATTTAGCTACAGAATCGAATGAAATCAAGAGAGGGAGCCACAGTTCCTAACCTAACGAAAATATGAAATCATGTAACAATTTATTTTCCATTTAGCTACAGAATCCAATGAAATCAAGAGAGAGAGCTTCAGTTCCTAACCTAACGAATACATGAAATCATGTAACAAAAAACACATCAAGTATATTAACATGTAACAAGCACCTATAATTATGAACATGTGTTCGTGATGATCGTGGTAAGTGAAGCAGATCTTAGATAACAAGTAATTAACAGGAAATTTGAGCAATTAATTACTCAAAAAATTTCAAATTAATTCACAGTAAGAATATTTCTTGGCAAAAATAGTGTGAAGCATATAATCATGTGACCAGAGTACACTCCATCATGAACATATATTATAATCATGAACATATTCATGATAAAAAAACTCACGATCAGATAATTAAAAAACATTCCGGCAAGATTCATCTGAAGCATACATTAAAACACCTATATACTCATGAACATGTATTCATCGTACTCGTTATGAGGGAGTTAAGATTCAAAAGAAAAATCAAATAATAACAAAGATAGTTACTATACGGATACCACTACGCGACGACCAAGATCACAGAAGAGATGTAGAGGAGAAACCCTAACCTGAAACGCCGCCTACTGCAATGCATATTTTCTGACTAATGCTTACACTTGAAACAAACAATTTTGGGCCCTCAAAATTTGGGGCTCTAGGCAGCTGCCGGCCTTGCCTACGGCCCTGAGCGTCGATAAAACTCTTGGTTCAAGAACTCTGCCAGGCGTTTCCTCGAACAGTTTGCATGCAACAAGCAAACTGGTGATGAATTAAAACCGGTTGCATTTCTGGAGGCCATACATCTTCCCTGCTGCACAACATAAATTGAACACAGTCCCATAAATCTTAACAGTACAGGTATTAAAAACAATCCGTATCTCTTCTTCCATCAATCACCATTTTGATTCAACAGCACAAACTCACTCACTTCTTCATTTTCACGGCTTTGACTGGACTCCAAACCAAATCCACCTGACACCCAATCATCCATTCCTTCGTGCCGTCAATTTCCTGTTCTAGTTCTTCTCATATGATCACCAATTCCAAAATACTCCTCGAACCATTCTTTCTTTCCTTCGAGAATTCCTTCAAACCCTGGTTCACCGGCGGCGAGTCCTGGCAATATCATTCACATTCAGCAGAGTTGTTGCCTGATAAAGTTCTGGATCTAGAAACAAAATCAATAACATGGGCTGTGGGATTCAGTGCGACATGCGTTTGTGGTTGAGCTTTTGCCGGAAATTCAGTGAGGGAGGAGAGTTGTTGTCGATGATTTTGGTTGCTGTTGGTTGTAAATCTCATAAAAAAGACATCACCGGATGATGGGTTCAGTGGTCAGCGGTTTGGGGTTGTGTAATTTCAGCGTGCCAATTCAGGATGAGAGGTGGTATTTCTGCCATTGTTACAAGATACTATTGCCAGGGAATGAGACATTGGGAAGGTTCTACGAGGAAAGAAATGTAGAGGTACCGGTTGATATAACCCCGACTTAGTTTGGGTATTTGTTTCATGGTTTCAGAAGTTTGGGCTACCCATTGGGTGAGAACGATCCGATTCTTTGGATCGTTTGTTTGGTGTATTTTGACCATTTCTGTGAATGGTCGTCTAGCCTCTTTACTTTCAAGATGGCTGGTCGGAGGTGTTTTGGTGCTACTATACCAAAACTGAGACTATGGTACTGTTTCTATGTCATCGAATCATAGATTCTACCCTTGACACTACCTACGCCTTATAACAGTGTTCCTTGTTGTTTACTTTTGTGTTTTGGTGTTTTGTTTGGTTGGGACTTGTTAGTTGACGGTCTGCTTTACAACAGTCTACTTGTAAGTCAGGATGACCCAACCTTTGACAATTGTAACACTCTTATTTGATATAGTGACTTTCTTTCAAAAAAAAGAGTAGAAAATCGGATGGTGGCCCATTAAAGTAACGTTTGTCTCCAATATGGCTGCCCACAGTAATGTTTTAAAGGACAAATCGGCTGCTTTAATTAATTTCTGTAATTCTATTCTAATGAATGGCTGCCTTCATAACCCTTGCAGAGATTGACTTGGCTGCTTCCAGTAATTCTTATTCTTTAGCTTCTTTTTTCTTGTAAAATGCTTAAAGCACTATTATCGAACACCGAGTTCTTGCTAGTGCAAATATGAGTGTAAATATGCAATATTTATGCGCTCATCAAAAACCTACGAGTTGGATAATAACAATTGTGATGTTGTCTCTGTAGTATTGCGAGATTCAATCCATCACGATATTGTGTTTCAACTTACCTTGTCTAACTTGGTCGGATTGATTAGTACGTATTTGCATGTGCTAATGTAATCGAGATCGTGACTCACACTTATGTTGTGTAGACTCGATATACTGTTTTTCTGAGTTCGAATACTATATTGTTGTTTGGCTCTGATTTCTAGAGTTCGAAATTATTCATTTGATTATCTACATATGAACATCTAGAATGCCATATTCACTTTTAGATTTCGAAACCATATACCTGTCTTCCTATCTTATGGACTTCAGAGTTCGAAACCTCAATCTGGTTTTGTGCCCATAAGCTATTGCGCCCGAAGCTTAATTGTAAGTGGTGATCAATGAGACAACTTGATTCGAAACTATGTTTGTTGGCTAACAATAACTTGAAAATCGAGACCAATGAGTCTTGACCATTGGTCTATAATAAAGACTCTAGGGTTTCCTAAAGGTTTATGTGAACCGGGAAATTTAGCCTGTGGGTCAAGGACAAAAAGGTGTGATGCTGAAACGTCTCTTGACTACATGGACTCTCAAGTTCGACACCAAACATTTGTTACGAGATTAATATGTTAATCTTGTTTCGAAACCTTAACCAAGGTTTTGTTAAAAGAAAATCTAAAGTTCGAAATCATACTTTGATTTTTGCTATATGGAGTTCTAATTTGGAAACCTTAGTTCGGTTTCAGTCATATATGAACTTTAGGATCCGAAACCTAAATTAGGTTTCTGCCAAACATAATGTAGATTTCGAAACCTAATATTGGTTATCTCAGAATGCGTATTTTCGAAGTTCAAACTCTATCATTTTTATTTGTGCTTCAACGAGTTTAAAATTCTCAGTTTAAAGTTTGAATTTGTCCATATTCAATGTACAACTAAGTTGGTTTGAGTCATCATGAGAAATATGGTTCGTCGCTCTAATTAGTTGATACATAATTTATGATCAATACTGTACGGGATTAGATCTTCGTATGGATATACTACTTGATCAAATAGTAAATTAACTTCTCTTTTGATATTTTGATTTGAATTCTTGGATATCATTTACGTGATCATTTATATTGGAATTGAGAATTCAGGAGATTCAACATTTTGTTATTACTCGGAGAATCATTAACTGAACTTTCATTGGTATTTCTTTTTTTATAATTCAGAATGTCCCTTGAACCTACGTGTTCACTTAAGCTTAACACACAAGGCTTGTCCATGTCTGCGATGATACCTGAAAAGGAAGGGATACCGAGATATACCACCAACTTTTAGTTTCGTGAACCTAGTTGATTAGGTTGCTTGAACGATCTCACAAAACAATATTCAAGAAACAACCTGAGTACACTTCTTGAGAACCGAATCCCAACAAGAACAAGTTCTTGTAGATCTCAAGAGATTGGATTCACTCTTGGGTATGAATCAACAACTTGAAATACTCTAATTATATAGATCAGAGACGATATGCAGAAAAACCTCAGGACTTCGTCCAGATGTGAACACCCACAGTATTAAGCGAATACAAACGCTATCGTACTCTCAGACTTCACACTGGAATGTATCGAGACTGAATTAACCCTACAAGCAACTCAGCTACCGTTGTGCTCCTACGTTTCTTCGCTCCCGCAGAAACCTACGCACTTGATTCCCCTAGCTGACGTCCTTTACAGGCCCAGGAGTTGCTCCACTTCCTTTCGTGAAGACAAGCGCTAGCGTACCTCTAACTAAATGCCTGGTGTACTTATTGTAATTAAACAAGAGTACGATTGTGATTTCCTTTAGACTTAAATTCAAGGTTGATAGAAATCGATTTGCTGATTATGGCTTATTGATCTAGCCTAAACATCTTTACCTCCTAACGCTTGAAGAACTTAGTATAAAACCTAGTTCGTGAATCTGCGTTACAGAACTTCTAGGGCTTATGATACGAGATCTGTCGTACGAAGTTTCTATCAAATCTTGGTCATAAAAGATTGAAATAATTCAATCGACCCAAGATATAGATCATATAATTTTACTTCCGATCTGTGCTTCAAGATCCTCAAGTGAAGTCTTTCAATAGTCGTAGTCCAAAGAAACAGACTTCGAAATGACGACCAACCTTTATGCAAGGATACACAGATATGTAGAGGATTGAAGTTGTATCTTGCAGAAGGTCATCTATTTATAGTTATCATCAAGGGAGGCTTTTCTTAAAAGTTAAGCAACCTTGAGTAGGGTTCAAGCAAGTTTTCGAACTTTGGAAAGTCCATAGAATTTCTTTGAGGTCCAACTCAATCTTCTTCTAACCCGTTGGTCGAAACCTAAAGGTTGTGAGAAGACTCGCCTTGATCTAAGGATTGGCACGGACCCAAATAAAACATTTAGGCCATGCGGGAATAGCGTGGATGAGTTCCATGAGCCACATTGTGTACGATTTTGAAAACCAATAACACAAGTGACCGAAAATCCCAAAGGATTTTTCATGGCTTATATATTCGCGAACATGTTCGCGAAAATATAACGGAAACATCACTCGTTATCTGAAATGCCTAAATATATACGCGTACATGGTTGGGGTTATTTCAAGAGAAAACTCAACTCGCTTTTACTTAGGCATATGATCACAATGTGATAAAATGCTTAAGTGTTAATTCCTTAAAGAATCCTTTGGATCACTTAAACAACATGATACACTATTTAATGATAGAATGGCAAATACGAAACTGAAAGGAAAACCTTTCTAACCTTTTATGAGGACGATATATTTTATCAAGTGTGTATGCTCCGGTCTTCATCTTCACTTGTGAAGGGTAAAACACCCTCGGGACACGTATCGAGATCAGAAGGATCGAGCCCAGCCAGAAGATGTCGAAGCCATGCTTCGGGGCTAGCCTCCAGAGCTACCTCGAGGGAAAGCCCGAAGACAGAAGACTCGTTGAGATCTTCGAAGAAAAAAGCAGGAAGTCATCTTCGGGAGTCTCACCGAAGGAACCGCCTTACTCGACAGGATCTGACACCACCACGATTGGATAGCTTGTCTTATTAGCTGTAAACCACCACCGACTCGACCTTTATAAGGCGAGCTCGAGAAACATTGTAGAGGTTGGATTTTTGGTATAACCTAAGTTGTGAGAGTGAGACTAGGTTAGTATCTCCTCAAACACCCAAGGATCATATCCATGTATTAGCTAAGCAAAAATATAATACGCTGTTACTCTTTATCTCTTGTTGTTTCCATACTAAAACATCTTCGGTATTGTTCTTATGATCTTCGCACTATGTATATTACGAATTAGAGTTCTGGTTTGTCTAAGATCTGTTGGTTGTCGAGTATAAAGTACTTATGCAGATTTTATACTCACACAGTTTGGCGCTAAAAACAGGGACTGATTAAAACAACTTAGGGTTTGCCTGTGATTTATGATTTTCAAATTTTTGGGAAATTTTTTTCTAGGGTTTTCAAACTCTTCTTTAAAATCGCATCTCCATCATATTTTTATCATTTTTTCTGAGCTCCACCACCTTGGATGTCTAGAGATCCCCAAAGCTTTAGAACATTCAAGGACCTTTTGCGCAAATTATCAGTTTGATGAGATCGATATTTCTACAGGGAGTCCCAAGCCTTGGTAAGTAGAGATCAAATCATGCTCACCATGCGGTTTCCTGATGAAACATGAAGGGAAATGCTTCTAACAACCCCACAACAATAGTATTATACATGTCAGACCACTAGGGCACAATAACAGCTGTGGACCTCACTTGCCGTTTGCTTTTTTAGGGGGGTCATTTACACAAGGAAGAAACATCAAAGCATCCCATCAAAATGAGGTGGCAGGACGAACTGACAATACGAAATGCCCATTGCAACTCGATGATTCATTCAAAGGAAAGCACCAGCTCACGAAGTAATATCTCGGGAAGGATCCACAAGAGGGACAAAGACGGAAAGGAGATAATGCTCGTAGCCAAAGCAAGGACATTCGAGCCATGGCAGTTGCAACCAATATGTTATTCAGCAGATGACATTCCCGAGGACGGCCCAACCAACACTCCCCTAGTCATAGCTATAAACGTAAAGGGAGTATTGTTGCCAATATATTGATTGATCCAGGGAGCTCAGTTGACGTCCTTTTCGGCGTGGCATACATGAAATTCTTCCAAAGTACCTCATTGACACCCTCGGATTATACCATATACGGGTTCAACGGAAGGGCTTCGAAGCCAAAGGGTGATGTCCTACTACCAATTTACGCAAAGGCAATGAAGCTGCAAACTACATTTTGTGTCCTCGACATAGAATCACCATATAACGCAATCTTGGGACGACCATGGTTACACGGGATCTTGGGGGTACCCTCCACATTGCATCAGAAACTAAGATTCCCAACTCCTACCGGCATAGGTGAGATCAAGGGCAACATCATGGAGTCAAAGGTGAGTCACGAAAAAGATGTAGAGCAAAGAAGATATGCGAGGCGAAATCGAAGAGAGCGATACAGGCAGCAAAAGGCGGAAATGATCGATAAGGAAATTAACCAAGTAATCAAGGGGAACAAAGGAGCAATCACGAAGGAAGCCCCGAAGGATCCTTCCGCAATGAACGAGGAAGCACCAAACTTCACTCCAACAGAACCCACTGAGCTGGAGAAATTACTAAAGGAATACGCCGATGTCTTTGCTTGGAGAATGAGCGAGATGCCGGGAATTGACCCAAGCTTAGTATGTCACCATCTAGACATAAATCCTTCGGTGCGACCATTAAAGCAAAGACCCAGAAAGCTAGCAGATGTGTTAGGGCATTGTCCGGTCAAACCCACTAGCGTTAGTATGTCAAGCTAGTTGTCAGTTTTAGGTGTCAAAACTCAATTCTTGATTTAGCCTACTAGAGTTTAGATTTCGGAATTGGGATATAGACAAAGTAGTAGAGACCTTGAAGACGAAGACTGTGAAGACAAAGAAGACATCAATTATTCTTCATCGATAAAAGGTTAGTAGGAGTTATGACTTTATGGATATTCTTCTATTCTACTTTCTCTATTCTTTCGAAATATAGTCGACTACTTTAGTAGTGATAATAGCGATTGAGGTCGTATTCTTGTGTAACATGGCCTTGTGTCATGACCAGTATTTGATCCCACAAATTACTGTGAGTACAAGAATGTATGAGACAAATTCGGTGCCATGTGTCCATTACAATGGTTTGCTTGCAAACTGTTAGTTGGATATGGATGAATCTAAAGGAGTACTCTTGAGCAAAGAGTCCATGGATCACAGCTGAGGACGTTCTCACGTCTAAGTTCTGGCTCAGCCCAGTACTTCCAGCGGAATCCAGATTTGACGAAATCTGACAGGCGGACGGTTCCCGAACCGGTTCGCAAACCAGAAACTCGGAATTCTTCTGAGTTCGAATGGCTGAACATTTCGCGAACCAGTACGCGAACCTAAATGTCGGTCATTCTGCCTGGTGTCGGATTTAGTGAATATTCTCCTAGAATTTCACTCTGAGTCAAATTCCAAAACTTCTTTATCTCTTAGATGGACTTGGTTATACTGAAAATCTTTTGTGTTCCATCTAACGATCCTCAATGAGTCAATAAGATAAGATTATCTCTGGTCTGTTGGATTTCTATCTTGAAGTGTTTTTGAGCTAACAAAATACTTGGCAGATAATTCTAAAAAGAATTCCAATTGAGATTAATCTCTATTACTTGGTTGCCAAGTTTAGGGTTTCCCTAACTTGTGGGACAAGTAATTGATTGCTTTATTCCAAAGCAACATATCTTATTGAGTGTTATAAATAGAGGTGTCTACGGACAAATACCGCAAGCATCAAGCATACGTGAAGGTCCTTAGGGAAGGTAGCGTAAACTCTTTTCACTTCGGTGAATGCTTGTTGTGGTATAGTCATCCTCTATAGGTTGCAGCTCCTCTGGGAACTCCCTACGACTATAAAGACTTCTCTTGAGAGTTGGGAAGCACAGGTAGGAGATTGAAACCATCTTTGGTTAAAATCGGATTAACCTGTAACCTTGGTAACCTGATCACGTTCTTGTCTATTCTAAAGTCCGTCTCTTCTGATATACGGCTATTCAAGAACTGATACGTTACTCAACAAGGTTGGAAAGGTAGCAACGCACGGCTGCACTCGGTGTTGTAAGACCTAGTTGGCTCCAGTTATACAAGTTCCTTAAGTGGTTCTTCGTGTATAACTGAGGTAGATTCGAATTGGGCATTGCTTACTTGGTTTGCGTGTCAGCCCCGATTCAAGAAGTAGATTTCCGTATGACCTGGATTTAACAATCCGAAGGAAGTCATCTTATGTATGGTAAACTGATAGAGGACAGTTACACCATACGTCAACAGTTTGGTTGAAAAGCCAGTATTGCTGACACAAGCCTTTGACAGCGGTCAAAGCAACTCCTTGGCCTGTAAAGGACGTCAGCTGGGGGAATCAAGTGCGTGACGATCTGTGGGGGATCTAGAGACGAAAGGAAGGCGACAGTAGCCAATTCGCTTGGAGGGCTTGAGTTGGTCTCTGCTACATCCCAGACCGAAGTCTTATAGTAGGCTAGTGTTTGTAGTCAGTTTGTACTGGGCGGTGTTCAAACTGGACGAGGTCCCGAGGTTTTTCTGCAAGGCAGTTTCCTCGTTAAAAAAATCTCTGGTGTCTTGTGTGCTTTTACTTTCCGCATTATAACTCTGATTTATAATTAAAGCACCAAGTAGTACGTTATTGCATAACTGTCGAGTTGACTCCGAAGTACTCTTTGTCGAGGTCTAACAACTCCAGTTATAAGTTTGGATATTGATTTTTGAGATCGTCCAGACTTAAACCATAAGACTCACGAGCCAAAACGAAAAGTTGGTAGTATTTCGGTACCCCTCCTTTTTCAAGATGTATATCAGGCGGCGGTGGAGTCAGAACCCAACAAAATGATTGCGACAAGAATCATCAAGAAGATACAATATGCGGACTGGATTTCAAATATGGTCATCGTGCCAAAGAAAAACAAGGGAGTGCGGATCTGCATCGATTTTAGCAATCTAAACAAGGCATGCCCGAAGGATCCACACCCACTTCCCAGCATAGACCAAATGGTGGACGCAACTGCAGGTCGTGAACTTTTAAGTTTCATGAATGGCTATTCTGTCTACAACCAGATTCCTTTAGCAGAAGAAGATCAAAAGCACACAGCATTTCTAACATCTAACGGGTTATACTGTTATACAAGAATGCAATTTGGGTTAAAGAACGCTGGTGCCACTTATCAAAAAGATATGGAAAACATCTTCCGCCCCTGGTTGAAGAAAACTGTTGAGGCCTATGTGGACGACATGTTAGTGAAAAGCAAGAAGGCAGAAACTCACATTGAAGACCTGAGGGAAATACTGGAGAAAATGCGACAAATCAATATGAAAATCAACCTGCAAAGTGCATCTTCGGAGTTACTTCGGGAAAGTTTTTGGGATACGTTGTCACGAAGACAGGTATCGAGGCAGACCCATTGAAGGTGCAGGCGATTCGAGAGATGCCATCTCCCACAACTGTAAAGGATGTGCAAGCCCTAAATGGAAGGCTAGCGGCCCTCAGCAGGTTCATCGCTCGATCCTCGGACAGATGTAAAAACTTCTTCAGCATTTTGAAAAAAGGAGAAAAGTTCGCTGGACAGGTGAGAGAGAGAGAGACCGCATTCCAAGGAATCAAAAACTATTTGGCAAGCCTACCAGCCCTACAGCGACCAGAAAGAGATGAAGACTTGAGATTATACATTGCAGCAAATTCTAACGCCATCAGTGCAGTCCTAGTAACAACAAGAGAAGAAGAAAAGCTGGTGTACTACATTAGTAGAACACTATTTCAGGCCGAGAAAAACTACACCAAGCTGGAACAACTTATACTTGCATTGGTTGTAGCAACCCAAAAGCTTCGAACGTACTTCAGACACACAAAATCATTGTGTTAACTAAAACACCAATCGAATCCGTTCTAAAAAATATGCAGGCAGCAGGGATAATTGCGAAGTTGAACGCACAGATAGGACAGTATGACGTGGTCTATGAAATAGGAACAACATTAAAATCACAAATCATTGGCGACTTTTTAGCAGAATTCCCAATCGAAGAAGATTACGAAGAAGAACCAATACTAATGATTGAGGACGAAGACGGACCTTCCGATTTACTGGAATAAATCCATCCTCGGAGGTGGGAAGTCTTCATCGATGGATCCGTAAACGGAGATGGCCGAGGAGTAGGAATCTTCTTTACCTCGCCAGAGGGAAAACGTACCGTATATGCTCTCTGATTGGAGTTCGAAACAACAAATAACGAAACCGAATATGAGGCAATGATTCATACTCTAAAGCGCATGATAGGAATGAAGATCCAAGAGGCCCGCATAACCACAGATTCACAACTCGTAGTACGACAGCTCGACGACATCTATCAATCGAACGATTCCCTATCAAAATACAAGAAACTAGCAAAGCGGCTAATGACGAAGATTCCCCACCTAAAAATTCGACACATTTGCAGGAAAGATAACAGGCATGCAGATGCCCTGGCGTTTATCGCCTCGAAAGTAACAGACCAAGATGTCATCTCCATCGAAATTGGCAGAATAAAGAAATCATTAATAGAAAACTGTGGAGAAGAAATTGTTATGGCCATCCAGTACGAAGATGATGAATGGAGAGCACCCATAAGGAAATACCTGGAGACTAAGGAATTACCAAGTAGCTTACTTTAGGCACATAAAATAATAAGTAGATCAGCAAATTATCGACTTCTAGACGGAGTCCTACACCGACAGTCGTTTTTGGGACCACTGCTTAGATGCGTTCATCGATTAGATGGAATATCATTAATGAGGGAACTACACAGTGGCGAAGCAGGAACTCACAGTGGTGCAAGGTCACTCGCGCAAAGAACCAAGGCTCAGGGGTACTACTGGCCATACATGCATGCCGATGCAAAAGATATATCCCGAACATGTGATCCTTGTCAGACATTCGCTAAAAGAATTCACGCGACAGCGACAACCTTAAACCCAGTGCTAAGCCCTTGGCCTTTTGCCAAGTGGGGTGTAGATATCGTTGGTCCATTCATTCCAGGAACAGGGCAAAGACGATACATCATCGTAGCAACTGATTACTTCTCGAAATTGATCGAGGATAAAGCTCTAAGAAGCCACTCAGGTCGAGAGGTGTTCACTTTCTTTTGGCAAAATATATTTTGTCGATTCGGGGTCCCTGCCGAGATAGTCTCAGATAATGCTCAGGAGTTCCTAAGTGCAGATGTCAGAAAATTGCTAAACCAGTATAACGTCAGACTAGGAACTTCGACACCAATATACCCGCAGAGGAACGGCCAGGCCGAGGCAACCAATAAAATAATAAGAGATAACCTGAAGAAGCGAGTATTACATCACAAAAAACAGTGGTGCGAGCACCTGCACAACGTGCTATGGGCATTCCGAACCTCTCGAAGGCGTGCAACAGGAATGACACCATTTCACCTAACATACGGGACTGAGGCAGTACTACCCACATAAATAATGATACCAACGGATAAATACAAAACATGGGATCAAAATCTCACCGCAGATCTAATTTATGCAAAACTGGACGACCTCGAAGAAGCTCGGCAGCATATCGTCAACTACCAGCAAGAGCTAGCGCGAGGGTACAACAAAAGAGTCATCGAAAGAGAATTCCAGCATGGTGAGCTAGTATTGTGTGAAATCCCACCTTACCAAAAGGGAAATGCAGGGAAACTAGAACCAATCTGGGAAGGACAATTCAAAGTAAAGCAAGTAGCAGGAAAAGGTGCATACAAACTAATCGACGAAAAAGATGGGGCAGGACTCGGCAACGCTTGGACGCGAAGTACATAAGAAAATACTACACATAAAAATATTTTTGTATTCTTGAATTAAAGGAAAGTTATTTCAAAATCATGTGCCAATTGAAAACCGAATCAAACCCAAAAATCCAACTACGACAGATCTCCAAAGGCTTGCATACCATAAAAACCGAACTGGCCCACATCGCCATCTCCTCTAGTGCCTCGACGCAATGAAAACTAAACAGGCCATAACGCTAAGGCCCAGATGCCACAAATAAAAAGACCTCGAATAGCAGGCACAAAGTTGATGATCACATATGCCGTAAGGGCCCTGTGAGCTATATGACACAGTCATCTACCCACAAGACACCCCGTTAGCGGTGGGTACTTTGCATCTAAGCTACTTAAGCTAACGACGCATTTGAACCCACTACCACACGACCATGAGGACCTCTCTTTTCTGAGGCATCGAGGGGACGATAAATGGGATTAACATTCGTCTCTACAGGTGAATGGAACCCCGAGGCAGCTAATCAGCTTCCATTCATGGGAACGGCAAGCGAGTTACGCAGTCAAGGGACCTCCTCAAAAAATAAGCCATTGGCCTCGAGGAGGGGCTATTGAGAAACAGAGGGGACGAACTCTAGGCCGCGATGGGAGAATAGTACCATGTCTAAGCTCTAGCTTTGACCGACACTCCCCCATTGTGTTACTTTTTATCAAGGAACAATCATAGCAGCTACCCACCATAAGCTCCTCCCTACACTTGGGGCAAAAGGACTATCAGAAAACCACTATATTCTTTCAGAGGATATTTGGTACTCACGATATCCACCCAACGTACCGAGGAAAAACGGTCAACTATGACCTCGATAACCTATGTTTAATTTAAAACAGGCAAGTAACTAAAAGCCTTCGGGAGGGGTGATCCATATGCCCCAACTAGCTTGGTTTACTATCTCTTACATCGAAGTAAGCCCCGGAGTTGCACCTCGAGTAACCATAAGAGCCTAGAGAATTACAAAGGCAACTTTATCGCATGTCAAACAGTAGTAAACACAATCTATGCTAAGAAAATTCGCAAAAGTAGCTGCATTTCACAACAAAAAACACAACAACAAAGGTGTATTGTCCAAAGGAAAAACAAGCATCCGGCCGCGTAAGTCGCACAACAAGATTAAAAAAAAAAAGGCAACAAAAGGAAGCAAGACCACAACAAGATGGCAGAAGGAATAAATCATCTTCTACTTAGTTTCTCCCTGAACCTCCTTAACGACGACATCATCTTTGGGAGCCTCCTCGGGACCATTATTCGCAGTATGACCAGATTCGCCACCATCTTTCACGTTCTCAACCTTGCGATTAGAAATTTCGACAGAATCCTTCGAGGACTCCTTGGTCGACCCTTCGGCGTTAATACTTTCACCCCGACCCCCTTCCTTCTCTTTCATTTGCTCATCCTCTTCTTCGCCCGGCCCTTCGCCCTCTGGTCGTGAGATACTTCTTCTTCGCCCGGCCCTTCGCCCTATGGTCGTGAGATACTAGAACCTCCCACCAAATTGTCCCCCCCCTTTTTTACCTATAACATCATCATTAGTATCAACATCTTCATCTTCTCCAACTTCTTCTTCCCCAACGGTCCCTTCTTCCAGCAACTGCGCCACTATATCCTTGACATACTGAGAGGACACTAGTTCTTTATCAGAATCTGGTGAAGCACCAGGATCATTTACAGCCACGCGATAAAAAGGAGGCCGCATTTCGAACTCCCTAAACAAGAACCGACCATGTTGGCGACTGAATAAGGTTGTGCGCTCGGCCTCTCCTTCGATATGCTTCTTAAGCTTCGCAGCCTCCTCATTCAGCCGCCCAATTTGACCATCCTTCTCCTCGCAAACATTCTGCAGAAGCCCCAGCTCGTGATCCTTATTCTTTACCTAAGCATCCAGTCCTAAAGCAAGCTCGCTCTGGGTCTTAAGATTTTCAGATAAGGAGTCGCGCTCTTCGACAACTTCTCCGAGTTGCTTTCCCAAGTCCGCTACATCACCTAAAGAAGGGAAAAGCAAAGGAAGTCAACATCGATATTTCAACAAAAAGACTCCGAAGCAAAGATAACAGTCAAACAACTATTTCACCTTTACTTTTCTCGAGAGCTCCCGAGAGACTGTTGTTTTCTTGTTGCAAGCGAAGAACTTCTTGATCTAACCGAGTAATCTCAAGCCCCTGAGCACGAGATAACTCCAACAAGAACATGCCATGGTGTTGATACTACAAAAACAAAACATCAAACAATTAGGAAATAAGTTGCAACATACAACGAATTAATTCAAAAGATACTTACGGTCTCAACAAACGCCTGATGCATAGTCCACGTCGAGGCAAGGGTACTCCTAATCCAAGAGCCAGAAAAGGCCTGTGAAATAAACTTGGCAACAACAAGATCGAGCTGCTGATTCTGAGGATCCTTCGCATACGTCTTCAAATGATTGGAAATATTTTCAGCATAAGGGCTAGGAAGGGAACTTCGCTCCACAAACCTCAGCACCTCCTTCTCAGTACAAGGCATCTGCATAAAGCTAGTAGGAACCGAGGGACATCCCGGAGAAGGCTGCGACTGCCAGCCCAGCGAAGTATCAACCAAATAATCATTTGAACCAAACTGGTTCAAATTCATGTCAGACTCGTGAAAGTTGGACTCCAAATTAGCAGCAGCAGAGGCAGAAGCAACGGGCTCTTTGATAGAAACATCATTATCAGAAGGCCCACCCGAAGCTAAACCTTGGGAAGCACTCCTAGAGGCAGGACCTTTCTTATTCCTCTTTAAAGGAATACTTTCATCATCCTCGGTCTCTTCATCATCAACGTCCTCGATATCAGCACTCGAAGGTGGAACTTCCCCTTTACTAACAGCCCTAGTAGTATACCTCCTCGATCCCTCTAACTTCGAAACAACAGTCTTCACAACTTTTTTACCACTAGCAGAAGCACTCACTCGGTTAGGGTCGCACAGAGAGAACGCCATCAAACCATCATTCTCAGTAACACCTCTTCAAGCTGAAAAGCAGTCAATTTGTCAGGTTCTAAACAGAGGCAGGTATTCATACCCATTGCATAACTGAGGCATGTAGTGTTTATCACCTGACCACCTTCCCCCTTTCCAGCGTCGGTCAGCTTCGAGGGCCTTTTCCTTTTCTTCGGATCACTAACCTGCCCTTGGGCCTGTTGATTCTTCTGTTTCTCTTGTTCTCCTTTCTGAAAATAAAAATATGTGAACAGACGATTAAAAAGAAGCGAATAAAGAAAAAACAATCTTGTTATACCCTCAATTTAAGAGCGGCGATCCTTTCTTGAGATTTCTTGCGCTCCTCATCGGAGAAGGGAATCTTGAAGAACTCGACGACAGAAAGATCGTGTCCATCTTCAAATTTTCTTCACTCGACTTTCTTCTCCTCGTCCTCATAACCGAAGAGAACTGGACCCTCGATGAGCATAGGCTTCGAGAACCACACTTCATCACTGGAATGGCGAAGAAGCGAGTTCGTATTTGATCCAGAGAAATCTACATCACCCAGAGCATGCTTGGAATTAGGCACCTTGCCAAGGCTCACGCTCCAAGGAGCTTTTTGCTTAAGTAGACTCTTTTCCACTTTATAGTATTTGAAAAAATTCTCAGCAGTCCAGAAACTCAGTGGGTGTTTAAGCTCTTCGGGAAGATCCTCGTAGTAATACGACTTGCCCTCCGAGCGAGACACCCACTCGCGGATAACACGAATTGAATTTCCATTCAATTGCATTGCGCCGCAAGGGGGGTTAATCTGGGAATAAATCTCGTAAAAAAAGGGGATTCGCAGGATTGTACAATGGGATAGGAAGTCCAGCACCGAGTTGCTCGCCAGAGACGATTATTTTCCTGTTATTACACTCATGTTTGGAAATAAGCTCAGGGGACAAGTTAACCCTACCCAGACTTTTACATGGAAAAAGGTCTATATTGAAGACATAAATCTTTGCTCTATCCTCCCAAGGAAGAAGCTGAGGATCAACCATTTTACGGGGAAACCCACCACCGGACGGAATGTTCTTCTTTGGAGCCTGAGAACAAAAGAAGAAGTTAAGAGAAGATCATAAAACACAAATCAAGAAAGGTGAAAACACAAGCATAAGATAATCAACAAAGCTCACCATGATCAAAAAAGGAAAATTCACGAGAGAAGATGACGGAGAGAAGGCTTTGAAAACTGAAGTGTCTCTGGGGGCGGTGAAAAGTTTAAAAGAGAGGAAGAAAAGAAAAAAGAGAGGGCAAGCGGGTTTAAATAAAGAAATGTGGAACCGACGTAGCAGGTAGAAGGTAGAAAGGGCGAGGGTTTCGAAAAACCATTAAAGCAACGTATGTCAGTTAAAGAAACCGAATGCCGGACACTTGTTGAAGAAGGTGAAACACCAAGGGTTTTCTTCCCCGAACCTCCTCGATCTTCGGACAAGAAAAGAGGCAAATTGTGGAGGGTAAAACAACCTCGGGACACGTGTCGAGATCAGAAGGATCGAGCCCAGCCAGAAGATGTCGAAGCCATGCTTCGGGGCTAGCCTGCAGAGCTACCTCGAGGGAAAGCCCGAAGACAGAAGACTCGTTCAGATCTTCGAAGGAAAAAACAGGAAGTCATCTTCGGGAGTCTCACCGAAGGAACCGCCTTACTCGACAGGATCTGACACCACCACAATTGGGTAGCTTGTCTTATTAGCTGTAAACTACCACCGACTCGGCCTATATAAGGCGATCTCGAGAAACATTGTAGAGGTTGGATTTTTGGTATAACCTAAGTTGTGAGAGTGAGACTAGGTTAGTATCTACTCAAACACCCAAGGATCATATCCATGTATTAGCTAAGCAAAAATATAATACGCTGTTACTCTTTATCTCTTGTTGTTTCCATACTAAAACATCTTCGGTATTGTTCTTATGATCTTCGCACTATGTATATTACGAATTAGAGTTCTGGTTTGTCTAAGATCTGTTAATTGTCGAGTAGAAAGTACTTATGCAGATTTTATACTCACACATCACTGGTCTTCGTATCGAATAACTAATCATATCCTAGTCCGAGTTGTAAACTAGACTTATAAAGGATTGTGTTTTTCTCATCTAAACTTGACCACTGACTTCAGATAGCAACATCAGTGGGTTCAACCGAGCAATGCTTTAACAATCTCCCTCTTTGTCAATTTTAGTGACAAAACCAATCTTACATAAAGATTCAAAAAGTGAAATCTTTTAGCTCTAACCATAATGTACTTGATCTTATTGTAATCTTAAACGTCTTCAAATAATGATCGAGTGTTCCTGCAAGTGAAAATTCAAGGTAGAGATAACAACTCAAAGTCACCACACATCTTGGTTCTAGAAGGACATAGTCCAACAAGAGTTGCTATGCAATTGAGTAGTATATAAAACTTGCACCGATGCTTAAAGATACTACACAATATGATATGTGATAGGTGGTCAAAATACCTATTCAAGAGTACCTTAATCTTGCACTTTAGTCGACTTGAGCTTCGTATATTGTTTGTTTTCTTCGTTTTCTATTTTACAAGTATTTTGGAATTATGTTCAATAAAATGAAGCAGAAACTCTATTTACAAGTTGGCGACTCTAGGATGGTCGAGTCACGTACAAGAGAAGAGCAAGGCTACAAAGGTGTCGCAAGAGAATTGCTAAGGGGCATCCACAGTTCACTGAAGGCATCCAAGGAAGATTACTGAGGCACCCAGGCACATTTACTCAGGGCTGCCGTGAAGTACAAAGGCACAAGAGGCACCACAAGGATTTAAGGGGCGCCGGGTTAGAACCAGCCACATCACTCTGCTAAGGGATGACCCTAATCCTAATTTAAACAGCAGACTCGATTTCTTTCTTCAGATCTGGTTCATGTTTTGACAGAAGCAGAGCAGAAAAGGAGAGAGCTCAGAGTGAAGAGAAGATGACAATGGGAGATAGAGCAACTGGTGGTGCTCTAAGGGTTCACGGAGAGACAAGGAGGCTGACAAAGTTGGTTGAAGTGGATGAACTCGAAGCTGCTGCTGCTGTTGAAGTTGTTGATGTCTGTGGAAGTGGAGGAAGTGAATTGAGGTCTGGGGTTTGCTGAAAAATGAGTGAAAAGGGTCTGTAGAAGAAGAAGGGTACTTGCTGATGGTGATTCATGGTTAATTTTGCTGCTGTTGGTTCAATTTGGCGACAACAGGAACCACAGATGAGGACTGCTGCTGCTGGTGACTACAGAAGAAGAATTGGACGAATTTGAAGGCTTGTATGGGGTTAAATGATCATTTGGAAGATTGGGTTTTGTTTAATTTCTGTGTTGAATGAATGTTTGTGTGATTCTGGGGATGAACTGAGCTCAGCTGAGGGTTGAAGTTATGTTGTCGGAATCCGACAGATGATGAAGACGGCGAGCGTGCCAGTGGCACATGTGGAATTGGAAGCATGCGGTTCACACGTGTGGGACGAGTCGAGTTGAGGCGAGTCGTGATGAGTTAGGTGTATGTGTGCTTGGAACGTGTGGCAGAAGCTGGCTCGTGTGTGTCACACACATGTGACGAGTTGGTTCACTGAGTTGGGTTGGTTCAGCGAGTTGGTTCTGAGTTGGGCTGATTCTAGCTTCTGGGCTCAGCAAAGGTTAATGGGTCAGTTCTTTGTGGGCTCGGATTTGGTGTTTTGTTAGGTTTTGTTTAGGTTTTGAGTGTGTATAAATAAGAGAAACATAGAGGAGAAAGGGGGATCACTGTTCACGACGGAGTTACTGTTCACAGAGGCAAGTTTTGAGTTTTCTCCTGTGCACGTTTTACGAGGCAGAGGTTTTGGAGCAAAATCAAGGGTTTTTGGCACGGATTTCGAGGTGGAGCTTGGGGGAAAGATTGGAACTTGTCTAAAAAGGGTTTTGATGATTTCTTTTACCTCTTCATTGTTTTATTTAGCTTTCAAAAATACTATGAGTAGCTAATTTTATTGTTATTGGTTAAGGATGTAGTCCTAGATTGCAAAAGACATGTTATTTGATTAATTATGAAGTAAAACCTTATTCATATCATTATTGTCACTATTCTACCGTATGATTGAGTGTATGATTGATGTATTACACTAGGTTTAGGTGCCTTATGATTCAAGTGGCCAATTGGATTAAATTGTATCTATAACCATTGCTAGAATTAGGTATGAGATACGAAATAGTTGATTACCTATTCACTTTGTAGCACAACATGATAATTGAGGTGGTGATAGCTTTGAGAATTATGTGTAGGATATTGCCTATGTTGAATGAACCATTCATGGTGGTTCATTGCATTGATTAGTCTATTTCATGGAATTTAATGCTCGTAGAGAGTTGAACTTGATACTCATGGTGTCGAGTTATTCTCTAGGTAGTATTCATGCATACATCGTTATGGTGCATGATGACTTAAGGAAATTGCGGAATATATTTGCGATGAATTATTCTAGGACTTTTGATGATGATAGAATAAGTAGAGACTTCATATATTATTTCATATGCATGTTGAGCAATTGAAGACGAAAACCTTAACCAATATTTCTTATTTCCTGATTACATATTATTTTTCCTCATTCATATTATTCTTTGCTTCCATTTATTTACTTTTGCTTATTGCTTTACTTTATTTTATTTTGAGTTACAAAACAACAACAAACCCCCCCCATTTTGGTTACTTAAGGATTCATTTATAAAAATAACAAACCATTATCTCCCTGTGAACGAACTTGTTCTTACTTCTATATTATATTATTATATATTGTGAAGGTTTAGAGCTTAATTATATTTGTGCGGTTTCGACACGCATCAATATGTTCCCCCCCCTTACTCAATACACTAACATTCACTTTGACATGACAAGCACATCGTTTTAACTCCCCCTATGACAACGCCGAAAAGATTTCTCTTTTGTATGACATATGTCGAAGTAGTTAGAAGATATTACTCCCCCTTACTACAAGATTTCTCCCCTTTTGTCATATAATTAAGACAAAAGACAAAGAAAAATATGAATCATCATAAAATAGCGTCAATCAATGTAGACAAAGGTAAACATACCTGAAACGAGAGACTAAACGCGCAATTCTATCGCAATTTTCACAACCGCACACCCCAAAAAGATATTACCATGAAGCACAAGTTCAAAAGAACTCTCCCCCATTTTGTGTCATTCCCTAAAGAACAACGCGATGACCTTCCCAATCAAGGAATTTGAGCAAATTCTTGGGGTTGAAAGCACAATTTTACAAGTAAAATTGCAGTTATGTTATTCTTCCATAGCCAGTTACAGTCAACCATCAGATAGGAATTTAAGGTTTAACCTTCAAATAGGAATTTAAGGTTTAATCTTCCAAATTCTCAGAGAGTTTCGGGCAACCATCGCCTTTAGAGAAACATAAGGTTACCCCTTCCTAGTGGTTGTAAGACTAAGAATCATAGGTACAACACCTTATCCAGCGGAGTCTAATATTGTATTCTACGAGGTTACTCCTTATCAAAATCGTCTCCCCTTAGCCATAAGAGTCAGAAACATTGATTTTGATAGTTATTCGTAAATGCCTTTGCCCTAAAAAGGGTGGTATGTCTAAAAAAACGAATTTACGATTTATGCAATACGTTCACAAAGATAATAATAAAAAAAAAATTATTTAGGTTTCGCATTCAACTAAAAACTCAAAAATATTTGAAAGGCAAGCATAAGGCCTAGGCAATAATGCCAAAACACATGAAGCAAAAGAATGCTTTCATCTAGATTATGTAAAGAAGAAAGATTATTCGTCAGTTACCTCCTTCTCTGGTTCTTCATAAATAGTCAAGTCTCGTTCAATAACAGGTACCCTTGAAGTGAGGTCAGTGATGAGATTGCTAAGTTTTTCAAACTCCTTGCTTAAACTTTGAACGTGTTCAAGAACAACGTCAAGTTTCATGTCAGACACCTTTCTCTATTCTTCATAAACACAAGGAGTTGAGCATTGAGCTAGCATTGTTTTGTTTCCTGGTAAAAAACTAAATTCACTGTCTGAGGATTCAAGTCGAATCTTTTTTACAGGAAGGTAGAACAACAGTCCATGTATTGTCATTCATCTTGCAGTTTCAATTTCAAGGAGAAAAGAATTCCTTCTTTGATACAAACTGATAAAATATCTCTTCCTACTCTTTACCTTATAAAGGTCATACACAAAGTTTAGGTTTTTAAAGAGACACCAGGTCGTTCATAAGAGTTAGCATGAACGACTTATATTAAGCAGTTTTTATTGAGGTAAAAAGGCATTTTAAGCACAGTGTGACCACAAGGGTACATCTCGTAAGACAATTTTTTACCAGAAAACTAAGTTTAAAATGTCAACAATATGACTTTAATAGCATATATTCCTTCTGGCTTGCAAGTCGACATTCCCATGGATCCTGGTCTTGACTCTTCCTTAGAAGCTAGAGGCAGGGAGAATTCTAGAAGTATCACAAAACGAGTTGACACCCACATTAAGTCATTACATTTTGGACTCTTATTTGTGATTTGTTAGCACTAGTAGTTCTTTTAGGTTTCGGCTCCCTGCAGTTCAGGAGGCGTCAAATAGGTGATGTAAGACAATTATGATAGCACCCAATGTTGTACGGATCGGGTGGATCCGATCCACCCGAGTAGCTCGGTCATAACTCGGGTATCGGTGATTGGCCGATAGATTAACCTTACTCGGTCTTAAACATTAACAAGCATTTACTCGTCGTTTTAATTCGGAATCGGATCGGATCGGCCGATTAAATCGTTTCCGGGGTCAAATAGTTTAAATCAGAGTCTAAAAGTCCAAAAACAGATGCACTGGAAGCATCAAAAGAAACAGATTAAGAACCCGAAGAAGATTGGTGTTTTCAGATGTTAAATTGAGGAGGAGAAATTAAAATCTAAACGTTGGTTCTATGATAGAGAGTACTTCTTTTTCTTCTTTGTGTTTCATTTTCGATGGCAGATGGTGGGGATGACGGCGGTGGTAGTGGTGGTGTTAATGGTGAAAAGAATATAGAATTACAGATAATGAAGAAGGAAGACATGGGAAAGAGGAAACTTAGATAAGGTCGAAGAGAAAATAGGAAGATAAGATAAAAGTCAGAGAATAAATAAAATATTGGTTATATTGTGTTACACGGAGTTGTGGGAGTAAATACTTCCAGAATTTTGGACGGTCAGATATGGATCTTAGAGGATGTTTGACTGCGTGGCTTATTAATAGACTATATACAAAATCAGTGACTCACCGATTTACTCGGTTGGGGTCGCCCAGACTCGGGGTCGGACACCCACCGATCCGGGGCCGATCCCCGCTACGTACAACATTGAGAACACCATTGGAAATCATAAACCATCAGGGCAAATGATCACATAATCCTTTGAGCGTGGACACATCTCTTCTTGAGAACATTGCTCAACAACCAAGAAATTACAGATTATTGTCTTATTAAATAATTGGTAAATATTTGTTCATGCACATACTTAAATAACTTTTTACACAAAATCCTGTTACAGACCTTTTATCGCTATAAGGATTAACAACAGCGAGAGTCCTTTTTTTTTTACAGAGAAGGGGACAATATTGTCCGGTCTACAGGGCTTCGTGATTTTCTCATTTTCTTTTTAGACGAGGTGCACGAACTGCTAGCTGAAGACATACCTGGGAGATCAGTATTTGGAATCATGTATGATAGATTCGTCTCCATAGAGTAAATGATTTTGCTGCAATTTGAAAGAGACTTGTTAATGTTTTTCCGAATGGTAGAGGTGACAGGTTTATTGTCTTCAATGGTCTGTTTAACAAGCCTTTTCTCAACCCATTTTTTTACAGTCTTGGGTGGTGAACTCTTGCGAGTAGGCTTTTTAACAGAAACACTAATTGTAGGTCGAGATTCAAGATCACGAGGGGGTCTTATATGAGTCAACTTCTTTGGAGAAGTTCTACAATTATTCTCATTGTTACACTCATAGGGAATGACTTTTGGAGTAGACAGTCTGTCTAGTTTGTTCCTGAGAATTTATCTTCCCTCAATTGTTGAGTTTCAGCTTTGTGAAGATACATGAAGTGAGTAGATGGGCAGCTTCACTTGGCTCTCGTGGAACATATACATACGTGACTTGATCAAGAGTAGCGGGTGCATGTTTATTCTATTCAATGAAAACAGACGAGTCTCCACGGCACCCTTAGTCACAGTACCAGTTAACTCCTAACAACCTAAGTCTTTTCTTGGGTGAAATACGGTTTAGTATTGAATCGAAAGAAAAAGGGACTATACTAACATTCCTACTTTTTTCTTTCTATTCGGTATAAGATCTCCCATTTTCCTCCTCCTCTCCTCACTCGCCCAAAAAATTCAGATCTAAGATTTACCTCATTCTTCACTGATCTTATCGCACATTACATATATACAAGTCACTGAATCTGGTTTACATTTGCGAAGAATTTCGACTCAGCGTAGATAGAGTTGCAAGGTATATTTTTGTAAACTTTTGATTTCAGTTTAATTAGATTTTGTTAGGTCATGATTCTGACCAAAAACGTCATATTCGTCAACTATATTCCCTATTCATATTGAAAAACAATTAGAAACCTTTTTAGTTGTCATCTGCCAAATTTGCCTCGCTGGATGGCAGTAAACTGCTTTTATTAAAAACTCTGAATTTCAATCTAAATCTTGAACCTAGGAAATACCGTTCCACCTCTCTAGTTTTCTCCTCTGTTCTTGAATCTGTAGGAGAGATTTTTTCCCTTTGATCAGAGCATTTCAGTGTGTATATTCTTTAATGGCGGTTGATGGATCCGATAAAAGTTGGATATTAATTGTAATAGCACAATCACCAACAAATATTGCGGTAATCAAATACTGGGGGAAAAGAGATGAAACCCTTATTCTACCCATGAATGACTATTAGTTTCACATTAGATCCAGATCATTTGTGTACAACAACTAATGTTGCTGTTAGTCCCAAATTTGAGAAAGATCAGAAGTGGCTTAATGGGAAGGTACATGCATTCTTTTTGTTTATTGTTGTTTCATTTTTCTAAATGAAAAAGTAATCGAGCTATAAGAGATTTTGGAGAAGTATTGAGTTGAATTGTGTCTAAGTTGAATAATTATATGGCATGAATTTTTGACTATTGGATGAACGAGTTGATGATCGATGGAGTTTACACCTCGCAATAAAAAGAAACTCGCTGGCGATGATATTTTCATCCAACGTCAAACTTCTGCCAAGCGACATAAACGCTATCGCTCGATAGAGATTCTGTCTCTCTTTTCTAACTGGCAAATTTACAAGTTAGAGAGGCTTCCCTGTTAGGCGGGTGCATAATGGGTGAAAACTGGCTGAATTACCAGTTTGTTATACGCAAAGGAACTGGCCCTAGCATCCCATATTATTAAACTACATCGCTCAATTGAGGTTTTAACTTTGAATTAATTCAAGGAGGAGGGTGAATTATCATTCGATAGAGGCTTGTGGAAAAACATTCTCAAGAGTAAACAACCACTGTCGAAGAATCTAATAGGGTGTTTTTATACATATTGAGAAGTTATTTTTAAACTTAATTAAATTGAAAAGTTAGAGGTTAGTTTGGCTAGACAATTTTGGATCTATTATAGAAGTAAAGAAGTTAACTTTTTGTGCCTATTTGGATAACATAACGCTTCTGCTTCTGCCATCCAAACATGCACATTAACATTGCCGACCATTTTATCCTGTGATCACTCTTGGCCAGCAATCAAATATAGAAATCTAAGTCGATATTTAGCTGTTGTAGTATCTCCAAATCCATTGACTTTTGTTGCAATCTTCAACTTATCTCTAAATCATGGTTCGTAACTAATTCGAATCCATATTTTATGAGTAAATCAACATCTTTGAATCCTTGTAACATGAATAAAGTGGCTTCCAATAAAAATAATTATATTTACATGGGATTAAATACTCGGATTAATTTTTTTGCTAGAGATTTTATTGTTGCAGAGAACGAGAGAAACAAAGGAACGAAGAGAAATAAATCAAGAATGACGAAGTAAAGAAAAAATTTATCATTTATATATGTGGGTTCCACTAGAAGTTACTTCTTTCAGAAGTGAGAAGACATTTTTATTTTATTTTTCTTATTTCAAAAGCTCCGTCTCGACCTATAAGTCGATTTTATTTTATTCATCCTTACTTCTGGCTTTTTAAATTAAATAAGTTGAAAAGCAACTTCTGGGACTTTATGCAAACTCCTTGGAAGAAAAATATTTTTGTTTCTGATTTCATGGATTAACTTCCAAACACGTTATAATAATGGGTAGTGGAAAAAAGATTCTACTTATGACATGATAATTTGAGAGGTTGAAGGTCAGTTCCTTTAGTGTACAAAAAAGCTGGGTCAAAATGGAGTTCTATCCAAGAGTGTGTTGATTTGTGAGGGAATTGAGACCTTAAACTTGGAAGAATACAATAGGAAAAGACAAGAAATGAAAACCATTAAATAAATTGGAAGATTAACCTCAAAACCTATTTTCACAAATGAGTAAGATTCAATTTCCTGTTCTAGAAAGTCTGATGACAAACTTCCCAAGATTTGCTATGAAAACAATGAAACCAGTGGAGATACGCACTCAACTGACTTCATTTGGAGAAAATAATTCCCCTTAAAGTTTCTGTTTTGATATGGTCAACATTCCACAAATCAATTCCAATGTTGAAAAATCTTTTACACAGAAACGTAGGTGTCCTGGACATCATTTGCAAGATGTGTGCTAAATAAGTAGATAATGATAATGACCATATATTTTTCCACTGCCATTACACGAGACATGTCAGACTACTCCATCGAAGCCTTTAAAATCTCTTGGCACTTTCACTCTGACCTCCAACAATATTTTTAAGCCTTGTCTCAACAAAGTTTGTCCGACAAGAGCTTGGAAATTTTGGCAAATGCTTCTGTATGATGTTTTATGAAATTTAAGGGGAAATTCTTGAAACCAAAGCCTTGTTTGCGTTACGGGCTTCTAAAACTAAGTTGGTTGAGTTTCAGGAGCGGAAGCTCAACCAGGCTTTCCCGGGCTAGATCCACCCACATAGGCCCAAAAACACTTTTTTTTTTGTGTGAATTTTGCTTTGAGCCCTCCTCAATTTTGCTTTAAGCCCTCCTCACATTTCATTTCTTTCTCCTCGTTCTCACACAAAAAACCCAAATTTCTTCAAACTTTTTTTTTTTTCATTTCTTCATCATGCATAAGTTCATTTCTTCATTTCTCCGCCATTAAAGAAACCCATTTTTCATCATTTCTTCATCATGCATAAAACAAACCCATTTCATCATTTCTTCATCATGCATAAAACAAACCCATTTCACCAATTGAATTTAAAATTTCACCCATGGAAATTAAAACCGAATGGTTGTATCCTGCTTGTTCTCCTGCATCACAGTAGCCATCTCTTGCCTATGAGCTGCCAATATAGATTGCAAGCTTTCATTATGCAAAGTTTGCGTTCTTGTCATTAACGCATCGATCACAGATCCTCCTTGCTCGTTTTCCTCTCAATTCGCCTCCTGGATTTGGTGGTTCGAATGGCAATAATGGTACCAATGGTACCATGGTTTGAATGCCAATAATGGCATCAATGGTACGAATCGCAACAATGGTATATCAGGTTCACCAGAAACTTTGGTTAATCGAACGGTACCTAATAATTTGAAGTTCCCTAACTTTGAAGGAAAAGATCCAGCAGGTTGGATATTTCAAGCTGAACAATATTTTCGTCTTCATAACACAGCTGAAGGTTTGAAGATAGATATCGCTACTTCTTATTTCAAGGGAGAAGACAATGCATGGTATAAATGGGTACTTAACAAATTAACCAACCCTACTTGGGTAGAATTTTGTTCCATCCTTCGTGAACGTTTTGCTGATAAAAAGTTTGCAAACCCTAGAATGGCTTTGTCTACAATCTCGCAAAAAGGTCCAATTCGTGATCACATTAGAGAGTTTGAGGAGATTCTAAACTTTGTGACTGACTTGCCAGAAGATCATACCATTGATCTGTTTATTCGTTCCTTGAAGCCTGAAATACGAGTTATTCTGGAAGTTCTGGAGCCATCAACTTTAGCTATAGCTTTCAAGAAAGCTATTAAACAAGAAGATTCGTTAGTTGCAAACTCTACTTTCTACAAAACAGTTGCTCACCCTAATAATTTCAGACAATCGACTACTTCTTTAACTGCACAATTTAAGAGAAACACAATTCCTCCAGGAGCAAAGAGATTAACACTGGATGAGCAAAGTGAAAGACGTGAAAAGGGGTTATGTTTTAACTGTGACGAGCTGTTTAAACCAGGCCATCTTTGTGTAAAACCAAGTAAATTTTTGCTTTTGGATATGACTCCAACTGATAAAGAGACTTACAAAAGCTGCAACGAGGAGGAAGAAGAAGATGAGTTACCTGCTGACGACATTACAACTAAAAATCATGATGGTGTAACTTCACTTCATTCTCTTATGGGATCTGTTCATCCTAAAAGTATGAGAATCTCAGGCCATATCAAGGGCGAACCACTTACAGTTCTCATTGACTCAGGTTCAACTCACAATTTTTTGAGTACTTCAGTTGCTAAAAGACATGGGTTTTCTACTCACTGAAATAGTTCTGCTCTGAGAGTTATTGTGGGTAATGGTGATTTTCTGGAGACTAAAGGCACTTGCAAAGATGTCACTATTCAATTACAAGATTATCAGTTAAAAACTGTTTTCTTTCTTTTGAATGTTAGTGGATACGATGCTGTTCTTGGTGTGCAGTGGCTTCAAACTTTGGGTGCTATTACTTGGGATTTTAAGAAGCTTCATATGCAATTCTCTTTAGATGGAATCGATTATCTGTTGGTGGGAGAATCACCAGCCTCAGTTATGCTTGTGGAATGCACTCCATTACAAAAATTATTGGATTGTGCACCTAATGGATTTCTGCTTCATTTAACTCCCGTGTTGCAGACTACAACTTCTGACAAGGTACCAACTCAAATTTCTGAATTACTTTCACGTTATTCTGTTTTATTTGGGAATCCAACATCCTTGCCTCCTACTAGATCCCATGATCATCGAATTCCTTTACTTCCTAACACTACACCAGTAAATGTTAGACCCTATAGATATCCTCATTTTCAAAAAGAAGAAATTGAGAAAATCGTAGCTGAACTCAAGCAAGCAGGCTTTATCCGTCAGAGCTCAAGTCCTTACTCTTCTCCTGTTTTGTTAGTTCGAAAGAAAGATAATAGTTGGCGTATGTGTGTTGATTATAAAGTACTCAATAAGGTGACTGTCAAAGATCGATTTTCTATTCCGGTTGTTGATGAATTAATCGATGAGTTATGTGGTGCTACAATCTTCTCTAAGATGGATATGCGATCCGGCTATCACCAGATAAGATTATATGATGCAGACATTCATAAAACAGCATTTCAAACGCATGATGGTCACTATGAATTTCTTGTAATGCCATTTGGTCTATCTAATGCGCCTGCAACATTTCAGAGCTTGATGAATGACATTTTTCGCAACTATCTTCGGAAGTTTGTTCTCGTATTCTTCGACGACATTTTGGTTTACAGTAACTCTTTGTCTGAGCATATTCAACATCTTGAGATTGTGTTTAAGCTGTTACAAACACATAAGATATTTCTGAAGAGTTCTAAATGTGCATTTGCCAAATCATTGATTAGCTATCTTGGACACATTGTCTCAGCTGATGGAGTTGCTGTGGAAGAAGATAAGATCTCTACCATCAAGAATTGGCCTATTCCTTTAACAGTCAAGGATCTTAGAGGTTTCTTAGGATTGGCAGGCTATTATCGCAAATTTGTGCGAGATTATGGCAAGATTAGTGCTCCGTTAACTAAGTTATTGAAGACTGATGCATTTACTTGGTCTGACGAAGCTACAGATGCATTTAATAGCTTAAAAATAGCTTTAACTACCACTCCGGTTCTAGCTATACCAGATTTCTCCAAAGAATTTTGTTTGGAATGTGATGCCTCTGGTAATGGTTTAGGAGCTGTTTTGATGCAGTCTAATAGACCTATTGCGTACTTCAACAAGCCTTTGTCTGGAAAGAACTTAAATCTGCCAGTTTATGACAAGGAAATGTTAGCTATCGTATGCGCAGTTAATAAGTGGAGACCCTACTTGCTTGGAAGGCATTTCAAAATCTATACAGATCATAGAAGCCTTAAATATTTTCTGGAGCAGAGAATTTCTTCTATCGAACAGCAGAAATGGTTATCAAAGCTTCTTGGATACAATTATGAGATAATATATCGTTGTGGTGCAGCAAACAAAGCTGCAGATGCGTTATCACGCATCCCTGGCAGTGAGTTACTAGCAATAACTGCACCTACCTTTTCTGGAGTTGAGCATATCATTCGAGAATGTCAAGAAGATACAGAACTAAGTGCTCTCATTGAACAATTGCAACAGAATCCCAACTGTAAACGCAATTATTCATATACTGATGGAGTTCTACGTTACAAGAATCGTATTGTGGTTGTGCCTACATCTGGTTGGTGCGAAAAGTTACTTCTTGAATTTCATTCCTCTCCATTAGGTGGTCATTCAGGGTTCTTGAGAACTTACAAGCGACATCAACAAAATTTTCATTGGAAGGGTATGAAAAGCTTTATCAAAACATTCATTCAACAGTGCGATATTTGTCAGCGTAATAAGTATGAAGCAGTGGCTCCTCCTGGATTCTTACAGCCATTACCCATTCCTACAGACGTATGGATTGACATATCAATGGATTTTGTCGATGGATTGACACTTTCTCACAGGAAGAACTCTATTCTAGTGGTTATAGATCGACTATCTAAATATGCTCACTTTATTACGTTGTCACATCCTTACACTGCTAGTGACGTTGCAGACATATTTGTA
>JAJJMA010251057.1:0-15245 GCA_023529015.1 Papaver nudicaule
AAAAGGTAAATAAGTACCAAGAACATTAACCATGGAGGAGTTAGCCAAGCGCCAAGACAATCTTGCAGAAGGTCAGATCAAAATGTTCGATACTCAACTTGGAAACCTGACTTGTCTTGAAACTTTGTCTGCAAAGCTGTCATCGAATTCACCAGCCAAAGAAACCCCCAAGACTGATGCTGGCGTCAACTCCGATGTGATTCATATCCGTGACGAAATGATCCCTGCTCAAGCAGAACTTCAACAGAGGAAAGAACAACAACCCAAATACGTCACTGCAGACGATTTGGATAGGCTACTACAAAGTCGAGAGAAAGAGACAGTGCTACCTGTTCACCAACATCGACCACCGAAATCCATATGAAGTAGAGTATCCCTCTCCCCAGGGGATATGTTTCTCCACTGTTCTCACTGTATGATGGAACTGGGAACGCCCGGGAACACATCTCACGATTCCAGGAATCTTTGGGGGAACACGAATATAATCACGTGCTAAGACTCGGAGAATTCTCGAAATCCCTTACTGGTAGAGCCTACACTTGGTACAATAACCTTGCCCCAAGCAACATTGGTACGTGGGGCGAAATGGTGAACGCCTTCTGAAAAAGAAGGGGTAACGAAATACTACCAACTTTTCGTTTTGGCTCGTGAGTCTTATGGTAAAAGACTGGACGATCTCAAAAATCAATATCCAAACCTCTAACTGGAGTAATCTCGACAGTTAGGCAATAACGTACTACTTGGTGCTTTAATTATAAATCAGAGTTATAATGCGGAAAGTAAAAGCACACAAGACACCAGAAGTTTTTTTAACGAGGAAACTGCCTTGCAGAAAAACCTCGGGACCTCGTCCAGATTGAACACCACACAGTATTAACTGTCTACAAGCACTAACCTACTATCAGACTTCGGATTGGAATGTAGAAGAGACTGATTCCACCCTCCAAGCGAATCTGCTACTGTTGCACTCTTTACGCCTCTTGGATCCCGCAAGACCCTACGCACTTGATTCCCCCAGCTGACGTCCGTTACAGGCCTAGGAGTTGCTTTAACCGCTGTTAAAGGCTTTTTGTACTCAATCCGTCTTTCGACAGAGAATACGTAAAGAACAATTTTCCCTTTAGATATAATCAAGGTTTTGGAAACTTGTTTTGTGTTTTGAGGAACCGTTCACAAGGTCAGGTATCAAAAACACACAATTAGGGTTTGCACGAGAACCGTGACGACTAATTGTATTCTTGCAAGAACAACTAGAGAACCTAGAGATATCTTGCAGAATCTCTAACCTATATGTAAAACAACCTAAGTTGATGTACAATATAGATCGAATCTATCAATCCTGGTTTTACAACCTATAATCCTTGAATGGCCTTATTGCAGAATAGAAGGACCATAGAATAGACAAGAATTATAATGGTCTACCTGGATACAAGTTCAGAACTATCTAGAGAAGAAAGATAGTTAAACTTGGCTTTACAATCCCTAAGTAAAGTCTTATGTAATTCTCACCTTGTTCGTGAAGAACAGAAATAGCGGAGAACAACCTTATGTAGCACACACACCAGCAGGGATGATTTGTTATGCTACATGTATGCTTATTTATAGTGATGGTTGCTTAAGGATAAAGCTAAGACTCCTTGTGCAACAAGTTAGCTAGTGAATCTAGTCTCCTTTCTATTGTAGAAACCAAGTAGTGTTTATCTAACAAGAGTTTGATAGATTATAACTACCTCATTTAAGAGTTTTGGTTTCATAACAATTGTGAAAGAATAACCTTATCCTTTGACTAGAAGATATTCTACAAAACTTATCTCTTAAGAAAGATGATGTAGAAAAACTCTAATCAGGACGGACCACAACACAGGTGTGAAGGTGGACCATCGTAGCCAGGAGATGGACCTCAGAAACACGACAGGAAACCCTAATCGTAAATCCCGAGGTGGCGGTTCGCGAACCCCAACACTTTTGAAAAGCGTTCCCGAAAGTTCCAGAAGATTCCAGAAGCTTCCTACTCCCTTTCCCGAATTCAGCTTTTAGCCACGCTTTTCAGTTTCAATGAATCACTCATAACTTCTTCGTTTTACAACGGAATTAAGTGATTCTTGAAGCGTTGAATTCGTATTTCCACTCACTATAACATGGAGACCTACTCAAAGGTCAAAGGTTGCCCTCACTATGATCATATGGACCAAATCTCCTCGGGTTAATATACAATGATGTAATTTCACCGTCATAAGCATTGTTCCACATAGTGAGTTCATTACTTCGATAGATAGAGATAAGAATAACAAGAGTTCAAGGAAAATTCAATATTTACTAACCTTTGTTGATGAAGTCCTTGATGATGTCTTCGTGTGTTCTCCATCTTCATCTTCAAAGGGTGGAGATCGACTTTAAACTCTACTACCTCTATCCTAACCCGAAGTAAACCTTGAGTAGGCTAAATCAAGAATCGTGTTTTGACACCTAAAACTGACAACTAGCTTGACATACCAACGCTAGTGGGTTTGACCGGACAATGTCCTAACACCTTCTACCGCAAGTACTTTTTTTGTATCTAAACAGGTAACACTGTCAGATCTGGGCAGAATGTTCCAGAGACCAAACGAACACCCAAACGATTACTTAAAAAGGTTCAGGATCCAAGATCTCGACTGTCATCCGAACGAAATGGAACTACAATTGTTGGAGCTATGCATCAACGAAATGATCCATGTTTACCGAGCCCTATTGGAAAACCTTCGCTTTCAAACATTCTCTGAACTCCACGAAGCTGCAAAGAGATCTGCCACGACCGCATCTGCACTGCTGGAGAGAGCTAAATCCCTAAGAAGCGAAGAAGCTCGTAATACCCGTGACGACAAGAGATTAATCAACAACCAGTACAACAACAACTTGTCATCCATGAGTGCAATCAGCGAAGGGGGGTAAGAGGAAGAACCCCCCTACAGAGGTAACACACCCAAAACGTACAACTTCAAACCCAGCTCCAGGGAGACCAAATAAGAACATGAACCAGGGCGGACAACAACAACAAGAGGTACGACGACAAAAGGCTAGACCAGAAGTACCAAACTACCCGTTTCCTATGAAAGAAGTACTGGAACTGTTAGATACCTTGATCCAGGACGGAGCAATTGAACTACCTTCAGTTTGACAGCTTCCCACCGCTGATGACGTAGCAAGTGAAAAATATTATCACTACGACAGAGTTACTAGCCACCCCACCAGCGAATGTTTTAGCCTCAAACGAATTTTTCAAACTAAGGTGAAGTCCGGGGAGTTGCACCTGGGAAACAAGGGTGTATATCAAGACCCCCTACCGGTTCGAGCATTTACTATTCCCGAATGACCGATAAACGAAAGGGTCGAAGGGATAATGTATCAATTATGCAAGACTCTCTATCTCTCGAAGCCTCAACGTAAAGATATGTTCACTGCCCTGAATCTGGTAGTATTAGGTCAACGCCTACCTTTCGAAGAAGTTGGTGGACGACCAACACCCAAGCAAGAAGGACTAAAATTAACAAAATATAAAGAGAAAGCGACAGAAGGACAAGGCTGGGGACTCCTCACGACTACCCGCATCTACCATGCTGAATTTCCAAGGACACTAATCGATCCTGGATACCCAGTGAATGTCATCTCGGTCAAAACCCTAAGAGTGGCTAACATCTCCCGCCGTGAAGCCATCCATGCTCCTGCAGTCATTAAAGACTTGAATGGAATCGAGGTACACACCTATGGGTATATTACTTTACAAGTAGAAGTCGTCGCAATTCCATATCGTCAAGGAAGACATGAAGAACGAGATGATACTAGGACGTCCTTGGTTCTGCAACAACCAAGAAATACTTCACATCCTATTATCAATGCCCCGAGCGTTCACAGAGAAATCTGCGCAAGGAGGAGACGCTATCAAGGCAATGACACTGAAATCAACTGAACATGAGAAGGTGAATGGGGGACTCTCTCAACCATGAGACAAATATTTTACATGTTTCTTCTTTGTGTGATAATCCATATTTCCCAAGCCAATGGGGACTTGCTACAGAGAAACCCTCAAAGGAGGAAAAGACTGAGAAAACTCCAATCGACGTGGGTACCACTATCAATATTTTCATCAAAACTCTTAAGGCTGTTGGGATTCTTCGTGGCAAGATATGCATCACCACCCCATTAGGTGGAGGTGATCCAGTACCATATGTTATATCATCTGAACTCTTGAGGGACTTCCCACACTTCGAAGAATTCGACAAATTGTCCACCCTGAAACAAGAACCTGGAGAAAGTGCAGTCTCCTTTATACAGAGGTTTCACAAAGAGGCAGAGGCAATCTTGCCAAATAATGCACTAGGAGAAATACCCACTGCAGAAGCACACCCAATCCAGTGTTAAAGAAAGCACAATCTTAGGGAGCCCAACACTAGATTTCCTGTTTTGTTGTAACTACATTCCTCCAAAGCAACGCCTTATGGCGTGCTGTAATTAGGATTTCCATTTTAGCAATTTAGTTTAGAAAGCCTTTTATTTCAAAAAAAAATATATATATAGAGTCTCACAGCCAAAAGAAATATTGTCTTACCCAATCAAAAACCAAAAGAAGCTATAATCCATCAAGAATGTAAAACAAAACAAAAAAAAATTACTCAAGAAACCCAGCCAAAACACAACTTGTCCCTCCTTTACAAGACGCTTTCAGTTGCTCCAGCATGTTCTCTTCCTTCTGCAATTCGGCCTTGAACCCTGCTATCTTTCTCTCTTTCTCACGAAGAACCTCCTGAGATCCCAGAGCTTTGGCCCTCTCAAACCTAGCACGTAGCCAAGCCACATTTAAGTCCTTGGATTTAGCTACAGCTATCGCATTTTCCCAATCTTGGACGACGAACGGACCAGCAGAGTCAATAGATTGAATCATCATTTATGCTACCCTTAGTAGTAAAGCGCCAAACATCGATTCAGAAATTATCTGGTTCTCCTTGTTGTGCGCAATAGGCCAAACTTCTTCAAAATATGGTCATACAATTCTTCATACACACTTAGCACCGGGAAGGTACCCACAAGGGCGTAGCCACCCCTGGCTCGATTAGCAGGTAGAGGAAAAACAACTCCAGCATTGGGATACAAGGGCTCTAGACTACTATCACCAGCTACCGCCTTCTTAACCAAAAGGTTAGTTGATCCCACAATGTCAGAAACAATTTGGTCAACGTCTTCAACCACAGTAGCACTTTCGGTGAGAGAAATATCTGCATCAATCTCGACGCTCAAGCCACCTTCATTCCCAAACGTCTCAGTATCCTCCACAACAAGTGTACTAGCGTGATCCACATGCTCCGTCTCCTGCGAACACAAAACCAGCAATTAACGATCAACTACCTGCATGAAAAGGGCTAGCAATATGAATGCAAGTTCCAAAGTAAGTGTTAGGGCATTGTCCAGTCAAACCCACGAGCGTTGGTATGTCAAGCTCGTTGTCAGTTTTAGGTGTCAAAACACAATTCTTGATTTAGTCTACTATAGTTTAGATTTTGGAATTGGGATATAGACGAAGTAACATAGACCTTGAAGACGAAGACTGCGTGAAGATACGAAATTAGGTTTAGATCATACCTTCACCAATTATTCGGCGTTGATCCGGTGATCTTAAGAGATAATTAGACTTTGCTTTGATTTACTAATCTTCTCCTAGTAGTTGAATCTACTTGATCGATAATGTGATATGAATAATTTGCTTCAACTAACCATACTAACAATAAAGTAAAGAGAGAGATTGTTTAGAGAGAAAGAGTCTAGTCTTGTTTTCTCATTAATGAATTAATTGGTTTACAAATGAGGCATGGCTGGCCTTTTATAGACGACGGGAATACAAGTTTAGGGATAAATCAGTAAATACATCGGATAAATATCTTAGATCCGATGGTTTCGCTCGCATTCCCGCCTCTTGGATGACAGAACCTCGTAGTCTCCTTAGCAGTCTCCGTTGTTGGTTAACCGCCTTAACTCGTGTCAGATTCTTTATCCGCAGCCATTTGCGCCTATCCGGACTCTGATACCTTGGTCTGATCCTCCTCTTAGTCGTTATGCAGGACATGCGGTACCTCTAGTCCAGTTCATGTTGCCTTCTGTGGTGGATGGTATATTTTTTTCATCTACATATTTGCCCCCAGTTTTATTAAAAACTAGCCTGAGGACTGGTTTTGAATTAATTGTGTTTTTCGCTGTATTTGGACATTATTGTGTCTCAACTTTTGCAGGTTCTGTTATATGATTTAGATGTGAAATTCTGTCTGTTGGGGGGTACTGTGTACTCCTTCCCATAAACACCTAGTACATGATGTACCTTTTATATTTGTATGAAGGCAGGTTCTGCCTTATTCATTATGTTACTTGGAGGGACTGTTTGTCCTTTGATGTTTTTCATACGTGTTCTCTTAGAATTTATATATATACCCTCTATTGGAGATCTTTATTCATTCTAGTCAAAATAATTTTTCCAATTTCATCTTTTTTCTTTATCTGTAATATTCTTAGTTTCAAACTTATCAGCAATGGCGGTTAAATCTTTTTCTCCTGTTCCTACTTCTTTAATTTTAGAAACTTACGATTTCAATGAAGATCTTAACTTGTCTGTCAGAGATCCCAAACCTTCAACTCCTAACTGCTTAGAAATTGAGCAAGTAAAGGATGGTGAAATTGTTATTCCGCAAACCCATCTATTTTGTGGTTTATCTTTCCCCATAGATCCACTCATTCTTGACTTTCTCTCTATAGTCAAATTGTGCATTTGTGAAATTGAGTCTAAATTTTTTTATAATATCTACAAGGTTATAAATAAGAATCTTTCTTCTGATGATGATAAAATCATCACCGCTGCCCAGATTTGGAATTTATATTCTCTAGCCATTCCTAAAGAGGGTCCCCGGATAATACGATTGATCCTTAGGGATCCAGAGTCGCGAATATCCTTGGGTCTTGAAGATAATCCTGAGGGAATTCACATGAACTCTGTTGTTGCCAATCAAACTCTTTATCCTGTGATTGTTTCTGGGAATTGGATTCCTAAGGCTTACAACCTGCCTTCGAAGTTCAAACGTACTCCATTTCATGGTAACTACTATTATTTCTTTCTCATCATCTTTATATTGTAAATTCTTATTATTTCTTATTTGTTATTATTATTTATAGTTTCTTGATTTTTTTTTTATTGTGTAGTCAAAAGGAAAGATAGATTTTTCGATCCTAATGAATCTGAGATTTCATCTGGTAAGAAACACAAGCCCAACCTCAATGGAGTTCAAGATAATGTTTAAGAGTTGAGTGAATATACTAGTTCTTTGTTGGGGAACGACAAACGTGATTTTGTTTTCCAGCTCCTTTCAAGCATTGTCCCTGACTCTGATGTTCAGTACTCTTATGGTTTAAGCCTTTTCGAGAACATTCAGGAAGCAGTTCATGCTTAGTATAAGGTATTTTCATAATTCATATCATGGGTTCCAATTTATTGTGTCGGATGATATGTATGATTAAATTACTCAGTCAAATTTAATTATTTCAGGGGCTTGCTATCCTTTTTGCTGTGTATGACCGTTCATTCCGCCGTCTAGATGATCTTAATTCTGATCTAGAGAAAGTAAGGAGAGATTCTGCTATATCCGACGAGGTTAATGTTTTAAGGGAAAGTTTGGAGAGAAATCGAGTAAGAGTTAATGACCTGATAAAGGAGAACTTTGATCTTCGCACACAGCTTTGTAATTCGCAGGCTGAAGTCCAAAATCAGGAAGCTCTTGTGAAGGAGAAAGATCGTCAGCTTGATGCGGCTAATGCAGATTATGATAAACTCGTCGAATCTACAAGATCTGCTGCCGCTTGCTCTTCTTCTCGAAGCTTTTATCCGGATGAACTTTATTAGTATCTTTTCTTTTCCTCTATTATGAGTGACTGTGAGATATGATAATTAATGTGTTGTTTGGTTTAAACACTGTTCTTTCTTTGATATAATTTTTATCATATGCTCCCTTTTCATTAAGGGTAATGTGATTTTTTATTTTTATCTTTAAATATGGATCTTATTTGTCATATTTGCACTCGTTCGATTAATTTATTGTTTTATCTTTCTTGTGTTGTATGTATAATTGTTTTTTTTAACCTCTTCCCAATTGAGAGTACAGGAACTCTCAAAGGTGCGAACAGTCTTATTTCGAGATACCTGGCCAGGGTCTCTTTTTGTGCTGTTGTTTGAAATTCAGGTTTGAGCTTCTTGTAATTGATCGGGGCAGCTCTTTACCAGGGTCTGTAGGCTAATCTCTGCTCTTAATTGTTTACTGCAGAACATTAGCTGCCATTTTTATTGGTAGTACTTTTTTTAATTTTGTTATGTTATATGGGTACCAAATTTCTTCTCCTGCTAGATTTTTCAATCTGTAGGATCCTTTCCCTATGCATTCTGAAACAACGTAAGGACCTTCCCAAGTTGCTCCCAATTTTCCCAGTTTAAATTTTGGGCGGCTTGGTAAGACTTTTCTTAGTACCAAATCTCCAATTTGAAAATTTCTTGGCTTCAATGATTTCTGATTCTTTTTCATTTTTCTGTGATGATTTTCTAGCTGTATAGCTGTTCTCTCTTCTCAGATCAATTTCTTCTAAACATTCCAGTATTAATCTGTCATTATCACCAGATATTGCTGCCATAGTTCGTGTTGTTGGTTTCTGTTGGTAAAACTGCCTCCATGCCATATGCCAAAGAAAATGGTGATTCTAATGTGGCATCTCTTCGGGTTGATCTGTACGCCCACAGGACTTCATGCAATATGTCTGCCCATAGTCCTTTTGCTCTTTATGATTTCTTCTTAATATTCTGTAGTAGAGTCTTGTTGGAGATTTCTGCTTGTCCATTCCTTTGAGGAAAGTATGGTGTACTAAAATTTTGTTGTATCCCTTTTTCTTCACAGATTTCCTTCACTTCTGACGCTTGAAATTGGGTTCCATTATCAGCTACCAGGGACACTGGTATTCCGAATCTGCATATTATGTGTTCCCATATAAATTTTTTGACATTTCATGTTGTTATTGTTACTGTAGCTTTCGCTTCTACCCATTTGGAAAAATAATCAGTTGCTATTATCAAGTATTTTCTTCCTCCAGGTGCTGTTGTAAATGGTCCCATTATGTCCAACGCCCACATTATAAATGGCCACGGACTGAAGACGATGTGTAATGGTTTTGCAGGTGCATGCTTCTTGTTATCATACCTTTAGCATTTGTCGCATGTTTCTTTGATTCTTTTTGCAGTGTCTGCCATCTTTGGCCAAAAATATCCTTGAGATCTTGTCTTATCATATAACGATCTATGTCCAGAATGATTCCCGCAATCTCCTGAGTGAATTTCCTTCATTATTTGTATCCCATCAGCCTCTGTGACACACTTTAACATTGGGCCCAGATAGCTTTTCTTGTAAAGGTCATCTCCTATGATTTCAAACTTTCTCAATTTAATCGTTGTTGTGTATCTTTCCTTTGAATTCTCCGGTTTTTCTCCAGTTTTCAAGAATCTATAAATATTCTTCATCCATGAATTATCAATTTCTTCAATTGAGAGATATTTCTGCTCTAATTGTTCTTTATCTTCTTCAAAATCCTTTATTGTGTTAAAACTCCAATGTTTATTGTTCATTTTACAGCTCCTGGTATGATAGATCCTAGGTAAGCGAGTGCGTCTGCATGTCTGATTTTATTTCGCGGAACCTGCTTTATTATTACACTATCGAAATATTTCAGCTCCTCAGTTACTCTGTCTTTGTACCTGATCATATTTGTATCCTTTGCGTCATATGTTCCCTCTACTTGACTTGTGGTTAATTTTGAGTCACTATAAAGAATGAATTCCTTCAAACCCAGATTCTTGGCTGTCCGAAGTCCCAGAAGTAAAGCTTCATATTCTTCTTGATTATTTGATGGATGAAAAGCCAAATTGTACGATATCTCAATAAAATTGTTATCTGGTGTAATGATGACAACTCCTGCTCCGCTGCCTGTATAATTTGAAGAGCCATCCACCATTATTTTCCAGGTTCCTGGTGTATCCAGTACTGAATCTTCTAATCTCGTCTTTATCTCTGGTTCCTTTTCTCCAAAGTTTATATCAAAATTAATATCTTTTGAACCGGAAAATCTGCTAAGAAATCTGCCAGCACTTGACTTTTAATTGTCGTTCTTGATTGGTATTTTATTTCGAACTGATTTAGATACATCCCCCATTTGGCAATTCTTCCAATCTTTTGCTGACTTCTGAGAATTGCTTCAATTGGGTTCGGTCACCACTACTATTGTTCTTGTTGAAAAATACGGTCTTAATTTTACTGAAGAGAAAAATAGTGCCATGACTACTTTTTCAACCTGAGAATACCTCATTTCTGCATCTTGCAATGTTTTACTTATGAAGTATACTGGTTTTTCAATCCCATCATCCATTCTTACTAATGCTGCACTTACTGCTGAATCTGATGTTGCAAAATAAATAAATAAATCTTCATCTACTTTCGGAGAAGAAAGGATTGGTGGGGATGAAAGGTATTTCTTAATGTTGTCAAAGGCTTGCTGGCATTCTTCATCCCAAGTGAAATTCGAGCTATCTTTTTTTTTGTGAAGGAGGTTGAATAAAGGTTTGCATTTGTCAGAAAACCGTGCAATAAATCTATTTAAAGATGCTAACTTACCCGTTAGGCTTTGAACTTCTTTCTTACACTTTGGCGGTTTCATGTCTGTAATTGTTCTTATCTTTGATGGATCTACCTCGATTCCTTTTTGTGTAACCAAGTATACGAAGAATTTTCCGCTCTGAACTCCAAAAGCGCATTTATTTGGGTTGACTTTCATGCCAAAATCTTTCAGTACTGTGAATTTTTTCTGGAGATCTTTTTTATGGTAGATTTTTTCTTTGCTTTTGACAACCATGTCATCGACATAACACTCGACGATCTTTCTTCGATAAGGTTGTTGAACATATGATTTACCAATCTTTGATAAGTGCTTCCCGCATTCTTCAATCCAAATGGCATGGCTTTAAAACAGTATAACCCCCTATCAGTTATGAATGATGTGTTATCTTCATCTGCTGGGTTCATGGGTATTTGGTTATAACCTGAATAACCATCCATAAATGACAATAACTGAAATCCCATATTGATTCTACCATTCTATCGATGTCTGGCAATGGATGACCGTCTTTAGGGCATGCTATGTTTAAATCTGTAAAATCTATGCATACTCTGACTTTTCCGTTCTTCTTCATCACTGCTACTATGTTAGAAATACAATCCGGGTAATAGCATTTCCTAATTATATTAGCTTCTAGCATTCTATCGATTTCTGCGTTTACAGCATCAAATAATTTCTCTGCTACTTTTCTCTTCTTCTGCTTTACAGGTTTTACATTCGGGTTGATATGTAATGAAGGGCATGCTATTGCCGGGTCAATCCCTTTCATATTTGACATCTTCCATGCGACTTTTTCAACGTTTTCTTTCAGGATCTGTACAATTATTTTCTCATCTTCTTCACATAGCTCTTTACCAACAAATGTAAGTTTTGGTTCTTCAGCAGAACCTATATTAACTTCTTTTAATAATTCGACCGTGCTTGGTTTTTTCTTCCTTTCGGTGACTTCTTCGATGATTTTATAGCTTCTGTATTAGCTTCTTTGTCGACCGTGTAGACAGTTTCTTTAGAAATTTCCAGGTTCAGCAAATATTCGGCTAGTTCTGTCGCTCTTTTTTCTTCCTTTATCAGCTTCTGAGTTAATTTATTTTGCCATCCTCTGCGGTTTCCTTTAGGGTCTTCTTTTTGTTGTAAAAAACAAATTGCTAACTCCTTCGACAGCTGCTGATCTCCACGTATCACGTGTATACCGTGTACAGTCTTGAATTTGATCTTCTGATTAAATGTTGACGGAATTGCCTTTAATGCATGGATCCAATCTCGTCCTAATATCATATTGTATGGCGATTCCGTATTCAGGATGAAAAACATGACGTTGATAATAACAGGTCCTGCTATGACAGGAAGTATGACCTGTCCTGCTGGGAAAGTTTTTGTTCCATTGAATCTAATTAAACTTGTTTTTGATGAGTGTATTGTTCCTTTTTTGATGATTCCCATTTGTTCTGCTGCTTGGCGATATATTATCTGACTACTCGAACCTTGATCTATTAAAATTTCTTGCAGTACCAGCCGTCCACCATCAGATCTATTACTAATGCATCATTATGAGGAGTTTATATTCCTATCAAATTTGTCTTTGAGAATTTTACCATATCCGGTTCTTGAATTATCTCTTCGTAGTTCGGATCGACAGCACAACTTGTGTAGTTTATTTCTTCTAGCTTCCTCTTGTTCCCTGGCCAAATTAAACTTTCATTCGCTAGCTTAGATTGTATCATATGTACATAGCCTTTGATTTCTGATAGCTTTTCATTTTCTTCTGATTGGATCTGTGATTTTTGCTTTTCATTTGTGCTTCGTATCTTTGATCATTTGCTTTATCATCGTCATTCGTTCTTCTGTTATGGATCCAGCTAATGTAGTTTCGGAGATCTCTGGTTCTGCATTTCCGTACGCTTTTGATGTTTCTGCTACATATCTTGATTTCAGCACAATCTCCATTTTATCAACTTTGTATGCTAGTTCTTCTATACTGCTCCTTATTTCTTCCATATGCGTATCCATGATATTTGTTGCTTGTTCTTCCATAATCATAATGTATACCTTCAAAAGTTCAGACCAATTATCCAATAATAATCATAATGATCGTTTAGTATTAGTATTAACTTTATTGATACTTAAAGCAAAATTTGATTAAATTTAAATTAATTTATGTAATAATGTTTTCGATAAAGTAAAATTACTTAATTAATGTGTTTATGTCACACAAGATATCAATATCTAAAAATATTTATGCAAAACTAACAGGTTATGTATTTCGTATGCTAGTATTGACTATATATATATATATTTTAGCTTGTACTTGCTGTAAACGGAAATTGGAATACGATTTTCAATATGACTAACTCTAACTGTCGTCTAAAAAATGTAATTTAAATCCGAACTTAAATGCGTTTGATCTATTTAAAACTTCAAATCATACAATTTTTCTTATAAATTAATCGTGTAGAAATAGAGCTTAAGCATTTTCATATTATAACAACGAAATTAATCAATACTTAAATAAAAATAATCTTTGAATTTAAGCAAAAACTTCCCTGAACGTGATTTCTTTTAGATATGTTAGCTTTTTCGGTTTGATCACGTCTGCGAATCTTCATATCCATTATTTCTTTATCTATCTCATTTCATTCATCGGTTTTTTCTCATGAAAACATTAAAACTATTAAACCAATCTTCCAATTGTTTATTATTTGACTATATATATATATACTTCGGATACCGTCTAAAAGTATTTATTTACTCAAATTTTTAATTGAACATTCAGTTTTTCAGATTCGAGGTTTTAGGTTTAAAATTTTATTTTACCGCCAAAAGTTTTCGATTACTAAAAAATCGTTGAAAACATAAACAGATGCATTGGAAACAGTTTTAAAACTTTCGAATCTTAACGACAACAATGGAACATGTTTAAAAACAAGAATTCAAGCTCAGTCGGCGCCAAATGAAGATACGAAATTAGGTTTAGATCATACCTTCACCAATTATCCGGTGTTGATCCGGTGATCTAAGAGATAATTAGACTTTGCTTTGATTTACTAATCTTCTCCTAGTAGTTGAATCTACTTGATCGACAATGTGATATGAATAATTTGCTTCAACTAACCATACTAACAATAAAGTAAAGAGAGATATTGTTTAGAGAGAAAGAGTCTAGTCTTGTTTTCTCATTAATGAATTAATTGGTTTACAGATGAGGCATGGCTGGCCTTTTATAGACGACGGGAATACAAGTTTAGGGATAAATCAGTAAATACATCAGATAAATATCTTAGATCTGATTGTTTCGCTCGCATTCCCGCCTCTTGGATGACAGAACCTCGTAGTCTCCTTAGCAGTCTCCGTTGTTGCTTAACCACCTTAAGTCGTGGCAGCATCTGTATCCGCAGCCATTTGCGCCTATCCGGACTCTGGTACCTTGGTCTGTTCCTCCTCTGAGTTGTTATGCAGGACATGTGGTACCTCTAGTCCAGTTCCTGTTGCCTTCTGTGGTGGATGCTATATTTTGTCATCTACACTGCATTTACAAAGAAGACATCAAATATTCTTCATCGAGAAAAGGTTAGAAGAAGTTATGACTGTATATGGAATTTCTTCTATTCTATTATTTTATCTTTCGAAATAGTCGGCTACTTTAGTAGAATTATAGGGATTGATATTTGTACTCTTGTCTACTGATGCGTGTCGAAACCGCACAAATATAATTAAACTCTAAACCTTCACAATATATGTTAATATAATATAATGGTAAGAACAAGTTCGTTCACAGGGAGATAATGGTTTGTTATTTCGATAATTGAATCCTTAAGTAACCAAGGGGGGGGTTTGTTGTTGTTTTGTAACTTAAAGCAAATTAAAGTAAAGCAAATAAATAAGAATAAAGAAAAATATGAAATATGGAATAATAATATGAACTCAAGAATAAGAAACATTGGTTAAGGTTTTCGTCTTCAATTGCTCAACATGCATATGAAATAATAAATGAAGTCTCTACTTATTCTATCATCATCAAAAGTCCTAGAATAATTCATCGCAAATATATTCCGCAATTTCCTTAAGTCATCATGCACCATAACGATGTATGCATGAATACTACCTAGAGAATAACTCGACACCATGAGTATCAAGTTCAACTCTCTACGAGCATTAAATTCCATGAAATAGACTAATCAATGCAATGAACCACCATGAATGGTTCATTCAACATAGGCAATATCCTACACATGATTCACAAAGCTATCACCACCTCAAGAATCATGTTGTGCTACAAAGTGAATAGGTAATCGACTATTTCGTATCTCATACCTAATTCTAGCAATGGTTATAGATACAATTTAACCCAATTGGCCACTTGAATCATAAGGCATCTAAACCTAGTGTAATACATCAATCATACACTCAATCATACGGTAAAATAGAGACGATAATGATATGAATAAGGTTTTACTTCATAATTAATCAAAAAGCATGTCTTTTGCAATTTAGGACTACATCCTTAACCAATAACAATTAAATTAGCTACTCAT
>JAJJMA010251085.1:0-11041 GCA_023529015.1 Papaver nudicaule
GACTCCGATTAGTTTCATCTTTGAATTTAGAAAGATGGTGAAAAAAATGCTTAGTATTTTATCCTATTTTAGAAAACTAATCGGCACTTATCCCATTGTACATGGACCGACGGTAAAAACATAAACGGTTAACAAAAAGTTTAACAAGAGCCGATTGGAAAAAACCTAGCAACAATCGGTAGTTGATTGCCCAAAAAACGACCGATTATGCGAGTCGTTTTTCAGATATGAAAAATGACAGCAACAATCGGTCGTTTATGGACCATTTTAACGACCGATTGTTGCAGTCGTTTTCAGGAATGAAAACTTAGAAATAAAATCGGCCAATAAAAGTCATTGTATCCACCGATTTTTTTTTGGCTAAGGGGTTTGTGTTAAAATGTCCCTATTTTAACTTATTCGAATTTATTTCATGGGGCCAAATACTCCCAAATGGGGCCAGATTCAGCCAGGAAAATAAAACAGGGTGTACACAGTAGAACATAAATTTTATGTTGCACAGACATGTCTATTTTAGTGTCGTATCCGTGTTAAATTTGTATTCGATTCTTGGACGTGCAATTCTCTGCGTCAAATACATCAGTCACATCATACTCACTTGTTATACATGATTTTTAATATAAATACGTGTTAATATAACCGGAATTTTCAATGCAAGACTATTTCAGTATAATTTATTACATCTGTGCCGTGTGTTGTGGCCGGGTCAATGCAGCCCAGCTCACCAACCTTGATATGGTCCAGGAACATTGCCCGTCGTGATAAGGATTGTGCGACACTGAGACTCCACCATATTTTGGCGGTGCTTGTACGGTCCAGAATTGGCCAAGTCAATGTCGTTGACTACCAATTCAAAGTAAATGAAACGTGGGAAGAAATAACAGTTGAACAAAAACAGAGACTTTTCTCTCTTTTAACCGGGAAACCGGGAGAGGCGGTAAAAGAATCGTGCGAGACGTGGCAAAGATTGTGTAACATTCCGTGTAAAATTGGGAGACGTGAGAATCGGGAATTTCATGATTAGATTAGAGGGTCCAAAATGATCCCTGGACTTATTCGTCACGGTTCACAAATACTATTACAACGAATAATTAGGATCAAAATAAAAAAGTTAACCCTTCAAAGAAAAAAAAAAAAAAAAGAAAAAAAAAAGTTAAAACAGGGATTTGATCGTTTGAGGCAATGTGATCTATTTTCGTGTTTTAATTTTTTTGGGTTAATTTTATATTTCAATAACAGTTGGAGCATCATTTGATTTAAAAGGGATTTCATTTGATTTCAATGTGATTACAGTGTCTAAATAAGAACATCAAAACCGCAAATCCTAAAAAGTTGAAGCAACAAATGTGTCAAATGTTTTATATATCTAGTAAACATTATTTTTAAAATGACTACCGGGTGAATTTGGTGTATTGCTCAACTTCTCTATCTATCCATCAACAACATTAAAAATGAAAAAAAAAAAATAGTTTGAATTTTTATGCAAATGAAATAATGAATAAAATGTTATTTCCATGGCATTAAAATCCAAAGAACATGAATAAGTGGGAAGAAAGATATCACGGTTTCTTCAGAGTACAGAGAGAGATGTAAAGAGTAGATTGATGCCTGCAAAAGATTTTGATGTTTCCATAATCATAACTTGAAGATTTTTCAACTTTCCTTCTGACTTGGTCAAAGGTTCTTCAAAGACTGGTAGTAGGTTTTGACCTATATACTGTAAATATTTTTTATGCATCAGTGTAAAAATGTAAAAACAAGCTCCAATAGTGCTTGACTGCTTGTTCTTATGCTCAATGGTTGTACCAAATTACATCTGATCTAATTACGTTGGTCGTTGAATTTAGCCAAAAGTGTTGCATTTTTTTCCATTTTTACTGCATTCTAATTAGAATCGAGTTTTGTACGGTGTTTTGTTCAGCGTGAATTTTTTTACTTTTGCAACGTTCCAAACAACGCAAAAGGAATATTTCAGGAACCAAACATATTAGATTTAATCCAACGGGCCAGAATATTTTACGCTGTTTTAAACGTCGCAAGGTCGTTGTTTCAACGCATGGAATTCTATTCTAGAATTACCATTAGAGTTGGTGGGATGTTCTAGCTACGTGGATTTCTAATCTAGCATCCAATCCATAACACCGCAAGACTAAGCCTAGACTTCTCTTCCTGCACTGTGCAGTGTAGCTAGCGTGTTGGCCTTGCACCATGCAACAACCACCCAACGCCCTAAGCTAGCAACTAACTTAGTCGCTTGCCCACTCTCTAATCACATTTACCTTTCTAACCCTTTGATTACCTCGTTTACAAAATTTCTCCCTTTCACACACAAGAACACAAGTAAGTACAAAACGTATTAACTCCATCTCTGTTAACTTAGACAAGTTTCATACTCTGATTAGCACTTAATTAATTACCTCTGCTGTTATCTTAATCCTACTTTAATGCCTCTAGCTAGAGTGCCCACCACAAATTACAAATCTCTCAAAAGGATCTTTTTGAGTGGAAACTTGATATCAGAAGCCGCCTAAAAGTCTCTCTTTCTCTCTATCTCTCTTTTTCATTTCTCAGCATCTCTCCCTTTCTCTGAAACTTCATCATCATCGTCCCACCTCTCCTTCTCAACAACCCAATCCCCCACCACTCAAACACCAAGAAAAGAAAAGTAAAAGTTTTCAAAAATTTCTTAGATCTTCTTCTTCTGGTTCTTCTGCTTCTCTTTTGTTAGTATTATTCATTACTCCAGAGGTTTTATTAATTATTACTACTTATTCTCCTCTGATCACCAAATCTCTCTGCTTCAGACAAAATGGATTCTGTGACAGACACTTCTTAATGGTGGTGGTGCTAACTTGTAGGTAACCCCCCTATCTCTCTGTCTCTCTCTTTTGTCACTCTCTCCCTCTGTGTCTGTCTTTGTGGTCATGGATTCGGGTGGAAATAGTGGAAGTATGCAGTCATCAAGTACTGGTGGTGGTGATGAACCAGAGTATGATTCTTCTTCCCATGCTTTCTTCCATGTCGGTGGTGGTGGAGGAGGTAGTGGTGTTGGTGGTGGTGGTAATTCACTACAACAACAATCATCATTATTTGATTCACTTTCTAACTTTCTCACTAATGATAATCACAATAACAGCACCAATCCATTCTCAACCCCACTATCATCGTCCTCAGCAGGAAGATCAAATCATCAAAACCCATCATCATCATCATCCTCTCTACTGAATCTAGACATACTTTTACAAAACCCATCTTCTAATACAATTCCGAGATCTCATCATCAACTCAATAACTTCAATTCACTAATGAATTCTTCTTCACCATCTCCTCAGCTCCCTCACTTGGGTCGGGTCAATTCACAGAACTCATCACTACCCATGAACAGCACAGATCATCCTCAGGCTAATATCAACCATCAACCAAATCGGAACCCAAAGAAAAGATCTAGAGCTTCAAGAAGAGCACCCACCACTGTATTAACAACAGATACCAGTAATTTCAGGGCAATGGTTCAAGAATTTACAGGTATACCAGTACAACCTTTCACTTCAACATCGTCTCTGTTGTTTCCTCGTAGTAACAGATTTGATCTGTTTAGTAATAGTAGTACTACTTCAACTGTAAGATCAGGGAATGATTCCTCTTATCTTTTACGCCCCTTTGCTCAAAAACCTGTTCAAGTTCCTCCATTTCTATCGTCTAACTCAATGTTGTTGAATTCGAATACTAGTACCGCCAACACTAGTACTAGTGCAGCTGGTACAGCTAACCCTAATGTTACTTCATCATCGAGTACTAATAGTTTCCAGCTTCTCTCTGATCAATTAGGGTTATCTAGTAAAAACAATCAAAGTCTACTTAACATGCAAACCAACAACAACCCATCTCTAATTCCTTATCAGTCTCTTCTTCTTCAATCTAATCCCTCTAGAAATGAGAATAATGATCATACAAGGACAATTAGTAGTGGTGGTGGTGTGGGGTTACCAAATCTTGTTACTTCAGATGGATTGATATCAACAATGAGAAATGCATCATCAAGTTGGGAGGATCAAAATCATCTCTTGAGATCCTTAAATGGAAACCATAACAATGGTAATAATAGTTCTCGTCATCATCAACAGCAACAACAGAGGGTAATCATGAATGCAGACAAAGGGACGTCAGGTAGTAATAATAACCAGAATGTGTCAACTGCAACAAGAGGTGAAGGTATGGTGGATTCATGGATTTGTTCTTCGGAATAGTGAATTTTATTTTTTGCATACTAGGGTTTTAATTAAAAGATGATTAGAGGATGAGTTATATATTATGTATTTAGCTAGCTAGCTTGTTAAGTAGTATTAGTGGTAGATTGTGGTAGTGGCTTACTTAACCACCAACCACAACAACAAAATACATACACTACAAAAACACGTATTCCTGTTTTGATTTCAAGTATCCTCAATTTCTTGATCACTTATATGTACATGTAAAAACATTTAGTCTATATATTTGAATTAATTTCTTAGTTTTGATATGAAATATTGTTGTAGTCATATGACATGGTTGTTTTTGTTCGAGTTTTCATTAGATTAGGACATGTATTTACTTGGTGATAGGGGGTACAGGGCAGGTTGAGTCCGGTGAGCCTTGTGGCAAGTGCATAGACTCGTTTTTTTTCCACTCTGATCTTTTTAAGGCCGGAATTCTATGGTAACGACTTTAAGTTAGCTGTAAAAAGTAATGTATCTGGTAGCTTTTCACTGTCAATGTCTAGATTTTCCCACATAAATAAGATTGTTTGTGAAAAGTTTGGAATTCGTCTGGGTAGCTATAATCATTTAGATTTAGGAAAATTTTCGTTTTAGATATGGATCGGAGGTTTCAACATCAATAGATTATTACAAATTATGAAGAAGACATGAAATGAAATGAAACCCACAATGAAATAGTAATCTTGGCCAAACCCTATGCACTACTTACTCTAGGTACTTGGCTATTAACTAACAAGCTTGTGGTGCAAATTAAGCATGAAAACCGGGATACTGTCTTTGGCTTAGTATCTTCTATCTTGTTCTAATGCTTTGTTCCAGTTTGTTTCTATTCTGTGCATTATTGTACTGCAGACTCAAGTATAAAGATGCCTTGGCAATTTCGAATATTTAGTAATTTTTTCTTGGGGTGATTGATGGCGAGATTTGGGGAATCGTTAGCCGTCAAACTGTTGAATGTTAGGCAATTTTAAATGCTCTCTTGGAACTCTCCCCATGCCGAATTATTCCATTGTTTTTGTAGATAGAGATCAGATAGTTAAAGAGTTGAATCATTTTTCTGTTTTGATTAATACTACTTAATCATAGTCAAAAAGCTTGCCAATGGTTTCTTCTTTCTACTAATCCTAATCAACAGTGAACTGTGAAGTGTCCCCTTAATTAATGGTGTAAATTAGTGAAGAGTGTTATGTTGAGTAAGGAAGAGTTTAGAATTAGAATTTTGCTACTAGCGCACCTGGTTTGTTTTTATAAGGATGAAGACTTATAGAACTATCATCAGTTTAGATGTCTTTGCTTTGTGATATTAACTTGTGAATTGTCTCGAGCTATTTAAGCACAGAGTAATTGTAAGCTTATCCTATTCAGTAATCATCATTTTAAGATTGTGGGCAAACAATAATGATATGGGACCTTTTATGTCTATGCAAGTTTGTATCTTAGGGTCTACTCGTAGTCATTATTGATCTAGAAGCTACTATATATGTCCCTGTGGGGCATCAAAATGGAACAATATAGAGAGGATTAGCTATGCAAGGATGTCACCTAATAATCTTGAAGCTTAGGATCAATATTGTGTTGCACTATTACACCAGCTTGAAAACTGTTTAAGTGTGTTGTTTGCTCGCACGTATGAGAGTGCATGTTAAATTGAACAAATGACGATTGTCGCGCCATTTGCTGACACAGCCAGGACCGAAGAAATGAAAGTAGTACAGTATGAGATGAAAAGTGAGGGAACAAAATATGAATGCAAAACTAAAGAAGGTTGAAGGTTGTATAAATAGATTTTGGGAGATAATTTAGAAGAATTTTGATATCGCATTGCTAGAAATATTGGATCAACCAATCGAACGGTGGTGGTTTTCAGTGGAGTTTTTCACTCCAAAAATAAAAAAACTGAACCACCACCATCATTAGATTGATAAATTCGGTGGCTCCAGTAATGCTAGAGCAAAATGCTCTAACATTGCTAGATCAAAAAAAATTCTGAGTTAATTAGTAAATGGAGGGATTCATATTTGAATCCACTTGGTTAAAGTTTTATTGTTTGTTTTGAATAAGCTTTTTCTTTATAGATCAACATGAAACAAATATTTTATGGAAATCATGGCAAAAACAGTCTATTTTGTTAACCAAACCATCCCTATCTTTTACCTCTTTCTCTATGTCTTATACTTAAATGGAGATATACTAAACAGAAAAAGAGATAAAATCTTCATGATTGGCCATGGGAATTTTAGTGGGAAAAGATCATTGAATAAAGCTTTTGGGGAAGGATTGAACTGTGACATGTGACACTAGTCACACCGCCCCCTCTCAGTATACTATTTCCCCTAATTGAATATCATGTGGGCTCATGCCAGTGCAGTCATGTAATCTGGTCCATTGTACGCTTAATATGGAATGATGTTGATGCTGCTTTATTTTATTTTTCTGCTCTTTCTCCATATAAAATCTTTGGGCCTTTTCATGTGAAATTCATGCCATTGATAGTCATGAAAGGTTTATCGAGTCCTTAGAAATGCCTTTAGATTGCACTTAAAAAATGGCAGGGCCCTATATATGATTTTTAACCATCCAAAAGACATAAACCTTTTCATCTCTAACACACAAAGCTGGCAAAACCTTTGGAAAGCATATATTCAGATTGGCATGTAGATCTCTTCTCCTTCTGCTTCAACTTTCTTTTTTCTTTTTAAATCTTAGACTTGAGTTTTCTGCTTTCTACTGTTTCATCCACACATAGATTTATTGACTTCTACCAGTTTTAACGTACCCGTGAATAAAGCAAGTAACCACGATTTGTTGAGCAAGTGACATATTTTCTATTATACAAAAATCAATGCGGATTATTTAAGCATGGAGCACATTGGCAGAATTGCTCATTGCTAAAAATTAGGATTCATGTAAGCAGCTAAAGCAGCCTTAAATGCAATCTTAGGAGTATATTGTCTTTAGGAGGAACCCCAAATTAAATCCGGTGGTCTCTGGATTCTGCAGCCATATGTACAATCAGGTTCCTCAAGTAAGAAAAGTTTAATAGACTTTGGTGGTGGAAGAAGGTAGCAGATAAACTATCAATGCATTTTGATCAATGCATTCTTTCTTTGATGATCAAAAAAAAAAAAAGATAAACTATCAAGCCAAACCAATTATATTAAGTTGATCCACTAGCCAACAACTGTCTAGTACAGTGGTTAAGGCACCCCTTTCGTCCATAGTGCGGGCGGGAGGTAGAGGGATTGATTCCCATTAGGAAAGGTTGGAAACCTCATTTTCACCAATTTCCTCTATGGATAGAGATGAAATTGGGTCTTGTTGTTGGGTGGCGGCTGGATCAGCAGTGGGGCTGATCCAGCTTGTTGGGTTTGCTCAGGGGAGTGGGCTCAGCTGTGCCGTATCAAAAAAAAAAAAAAAAAAAGTTGACCCACTAGTGGACTAAACATTATTGTAAGTCAAAATACATGTTCCACGGTCAATTGGTCATGTGCCACCAACTATAACCACTACACTACTACAGAGCCAGAAGTCTTAACTAAATAGCTAGCTACCTAGCTACATACATATAAAAAGGCACCTAGAAGCTATGAGCAATAAGTACATGTCAATTGATGCTGTAGTTTTCGTGCTTTTTCCTATCGGCTTAGGGAGATTAATATTGGCAATCACCAATGTTGTAGATAGGCAGCTTTGTTGCTCAAAAATAGACTCGTCTCATAAAATTTCGAAGTTCCATTGAATCTGAGACCGATGAGTCTCCAATTAAACTTGTCTCATAATTGCCTTGGGATATTACTCGCAAATGATGACGCCAGCGGGACATCATGCTTCCCTCAACAAGCTTATATAATAGTCGAGAGATTTGGGGGAAAATATGTAGGCCACAATTCAGCGGTACATTCACTGGTAGCAGGTAAATGATTTCGACCGTGCGGGTTTAAGTTGCACATAAGTGCTTTTCGATTTGATTGTGTTGAAAGTTAAAAATCAGTATGGGAAAGGATTCGAGCTGAAATGACTCCTGGAAACAAAAAGTATATGAAAAACGAAGTTTTTCAGAAGCAGTTTTTTACGACTTCTAGAAAACTGCTTCCTATGCTTCTAATTGCCAAACAGGTAATATGCAATGCAAACAATGAAATCAACTTCACTAGCACCAAGAGTACTTGACCAAAGGAGTTTTTCATCAAAGAATTTGAAGGGTGAAATAATACATCTTTCGATGCCAGGTAAAAGAGGGTTTTTTGTGTAAGCCGTCAGATGATTATGCAAGCGTGTGAAAAGGGAGGATTATACGGAAGGTAAGACATCACATGGGCCTCTATAGTATTGTTGGGCTCTGAAGTGGATTATCATTGGCAATTGAAGCCCATGTCAAATCCTACCTTTTGATCCAAATCTACAGAATCGAAAACCAGTACGTACGTTATGAACAGATTAATCAAATTAGAAAGAGTAGTTTTTTTTATCAAATTATTAGAAGATCTCGTAAAGCATGTGAGGATATGCGTATGCCACAATCTATAGATGAAAATTACCATTCTTCCTTTCCGGGGCGGGACTCTTATGGCGTGTTTAGCTAGCAGGAAGAGAATTTTATACCCAGGAATTGTATTTCCAAAACCTGGATATTTTGAGGGCGAGCTTTTTTTTTTTTATAGGGGCCAGCACTATTTCAAATATCCTATCCCAGTTTATAAGGGGTGGCTCATTACAATCAATCTATCCTAATCAGTTACAAATTATAGTTACCACTAATTATCTACCCACTAATTCTCCCTCTCAATTTTCAGTTACAAAAAATCACTCCCACCCACCCTACTCCTCCATTAACTTCCCACACCTTTTTCATAACTTCTCAAAAAAAAAAAAAAAATTCAAAACCAAACCCGATTCTCTCAAAATCCTTCTTCTTTCGAATTCTTACTTACTACTCTTAAATTCTTTCGAATTAAATTCATGGCTATCGACGGAGAAGGAGATGATTCAACAATTACTTACAAGAGGAGGAAAGAAAAGAAAAAATCAAATAACAACCGTGACGAAGAGGAAGAACAACCGGAGGAAGAATCTTTGGCGGAAATGCATAGGTAAGTTACTCCAATCACCTTTGCAATTGTTTTGGATGTAGTTTGAATTGATTTGATAAGTTAGAAACCGTCAATTGAATTTACAGCATGAAAACTCGTCAAGCTATGAAAGAATAGCACGACGATTTTACAGTTTCGGAAAAAAAAAAATTAAGAACAATCGTCTTGTTGTTGAACAAAAGCTTGACGATTTACACAGTTTCAGATATAGTTTCCTAGTTTTGCATGCACAGAATCGTCATACAATAATACAATTCTTCGACGAGTTTCCCTAAATCGTCTGAATATTGTCCCACAGAAAAAAAAAAATTAAGAACAATCGTCGAGATTTTCCATAATTCCTTGACGAGTTAGTCACTTTCAGATTAAATTGCCTATTTTTGCATGCCTAGAATTGTCATGTAACTATACATTAACTTGACGAGTTTTTTGAAATCGTCTCAATAGTGTCCCAAAGCATGACGAGTTTGGATATAAAAAATTTAGGCTTTGTCCAGTTGTATGAGTAAATCGTAATGCTTTACCTTGACGATATAGAGTGGGGCTTAATGAACTCGTCATGCATTTGTAAAATTCCTTGACGATTTTGATTGTTCTTATGAGGATCGTCGTATATTCCTTTGTTTCCATGCCGATTTACTGTGTCAGTTTACTTGTTAATTGATTTGTCTCGTTAAGAGTCTAAATACAATGGAAGGAGCATTTTGGAAAACATCCAATGATTTGCTGACTGTGTATTGGACTATTTGCCCAAAATGTCTTAATAAAAAATATCTTTTCACATGTTGTCTTATATAACAAACTGGATTTTTTGCTGTCTTATAAATAAAGTAACAGGACCAATTTTGTGATTTGCAATAGTGCTACCGCCACTCTTTTTTTTTACGGATCATCACTTCCAAGAACAAAGCCTATGGGTAGAGTTTGCTTATGAGTAGGTTTATCCCATTTTGTCTAATAAATTACTTTATAAATTACTCTAGTGTAGAATGGTCTTCGAACATTCGCATAAATTGTCAATAGAGACGACTGGTTTTACATTGTGGTAGGTAATTGCTGAACTAAGGCTCATGCGTTAGAGAGTTGGCGAATATACATTGGATACATGTACATAGAATCACCATCGAGAAACTTTTTTGCAACAATGACATTAGTAGCATCAGTCGGATGAGCCTCATCCCAGAATACATACTTGGATCGGCAGGGCCGGTCCTGAGGGGAAAGCAAGACAAGCCCCACTTCGGGGCATCAAGGTTCATGGGGCATCAAAACAATTATTTCGCATTTGGGATTATCCTTTGAAAAGAAAATAGGTCAGAGACTTATTCAAGATTTGTGTGTTGGAAATAGTTGCGTCTTTGCAACTCCATGTACATGTCCAGTAAATAGTTTACAATTCCATGCCCAGGTGCTAAAAAAGTAAGCGCATAAAAGTGTTGTTACGTTTCGGGGCATATAAATGTTGTTCGCTTTGGGGCAAAAATATCTCAGGAACGGCCCTGTGGATCGGTTGCTACATACTATTGATGTTGGACTGCATGGTAACAAACTTTGAAGCAGCGGACCAGGAAGTATTTGGCAACATGATGTTGTATAGTTCTCAAAACCTAGTTCAAAATTACAGGGACATTAGTATCAACGTATTCACTTATGAATTAGAATTAACATTACCGTTAAATTTTCAATATACGCACC
>JAJJMA010251088.1:5183-15829 GCA_023529015.1 Papaver nudicaule
GCCGAAATAAAACCAGACGAAAATGGACTAAATCCAGACGAAAATGGGCCAAATCCAGAAGAAATTCAGTTTGCTAAGTTGTCACAACCAACCTAGCCGAATTTAGTGTAAAAAAGAAAAAAACCAGCCAAAAAAAAACTAGACGAATGGATTTTGAATAGGGTTCAGTGTGATTTTCGGCTGGATTGAGCCCTAGAAAATCCAGCCGATATGTTCACTTCTTTGAGTATCGTCTGTATTGCATGCACATAATCTAGACGATATTGTAGTTAGTAATTATTCGTGTAGTTATCGGCTGGAATTTTAGCCCATTTCTAGCCGATTTCAGTTAGGTTATGTGATCAATCCAGACGATATGTATAATTTAGCCTATTATCGTCTGAATTGCCTTTGTGTCACAACCAACCTAGCCGATAATAGGCTAATTTTTTGCAAGTCTAGACGATTTTGAAGTTGAGATGAGATTTGAGGAGTTATCGGCTAGGTTGGTAGACACAATTCAGACGATATTAGCACTAATTATATAGGGATAGTTTGGCCATTATGAAAATATATTGGATAAGGGGTTTTGGAAAAAACTTTTGGACACCTTTATCTCATTAGGGGGTCTCCCTAACAGAATGGGGGTCCCTAAATTAGCCAATTTGTTTAGGGTGAGGAACCAAAAATGAAATGACAGTAAGCCATACACATGATTTCTCCCAATGTAGAATTCTAGGACACCCAAAGCCAAAATGCAGGTTTCATTGTGGTTTAAGCTCTTTGCCCACAAGATTGATTCATTGTGGTTAAAGTGCATCTGATTTGATCCCAAACTGCCCTCAAATTGGGTTTCTTAATGAATCAGAGGATCCAAAATCTGCTTGTTGGCCCGAAACTAACATAGTTCACCACATTGCCGAAAGCACCACAGGAATCTGGATATGGTTGGGTTTGAAGCCTTTTAGCCAGGGCCTAAGCGTGCCGTCTATCACAGGTTAAAAATATCTTTCCTTTAGGCCCCTTCCTATGGGAAAGGCAAAACACTTGTTTTGCCTTGTTTGCCCCACTATGGAAGGGGCAAACACCAAAAACGAGCAGGCAAACCGCCAGATTTGACGGTTTGGGCCGTTTGGCGGACCAACTGAACTAACCAGCAATAGTTGGTCAGTTCTGCGGTCGAGAGACAGTCTCTCGATAGGGAATCACTCTCTCGAGGTCTTTAAACAGAATCTCGAGGTCCAGATTCTGAACCACGATCGACAGTAATTCTATATAATAATCCAATGGTCATATTTTTGAGATGCCTATAAATACGAAATTTCTTCATCATTTCAATCACAACAATCACAAACTTCTCAAAAATTTCCAATCTTTTTAGTTCAATCTTTGCTAAATCTAAATTAGTTTTTGTTAATTTTTTTTATTATGGGTTCACCACAATATGAACCGAAATATAGTGAATTTAGGTATTTCGAAGAAAAAGATTTGTGCATTTGTAGATCTTTTGTGTATCAATCTCTTCAGCCTAATGCCGAACAAAATTTCTGGGAAGACATATTTAACAACTATACTACGGAGTACCAGGATTACAGAGGTCGGGATCCAAGATTGATTCATTGTGGTTAAAATGCATCTGATTTGATGATGGTGCAATGTTGAAACCCAAACTGCCCTCGAATTGGCTTTCTTAATGAAACAGAGGTTCCAAAATCTGCTTTTTTTTTTTTTTGATACAAATTCCAAAATCTGCTTGTTGGCCCGAAACTAACATGGTTCCCCACATTGCCGAAAGCACCACAGGAATCAGGATATGGTTGGGTTCGGGCCTTTCAGCCAGGGCCTAGGCGTGCCGTCCTTGTATCACAGCAGTAGTTGAAAGTAAAAAATATCTTGCCTTTCCTTGGGAGTAGTGAGTGAGGACTGTTCATTTCTCAGAACCAATTCTTCAGAGTTTTAAATCAGAGATTCAGAGTTATGATGTCTGTTGTTGCTGAATGATACTTTCTCCATTCATTCACCGGACCATTCTTCAGGTGAAGCTTCTTTTTATTATCTTTATTACTTTTGATTCATGTTTTGAAGATGGGTCAAAATCAAGAACCCTAATCTCTTCTTTCAAAATCAAAAAATGGTCATAGCAAATCTAAGTTTTGATTTGAAGTTTGTTGTAAGGAGGCATGCTCTAATTTCATGACATACTATAAAAAGAAGAGAGGATTTGTCCATGTTTACTGATTCTACCTTGGACTCCCTTTGTTTTTTCATTTTACTGCACACAAATTGTTTGATGAAATGACATGCATAGTCTCTTCTCTTTTACACTGACCCCAGAGAATCTTTTGGAATCATGGGGCTGGAAAACAAGAAGAAATGCAAAATTTCACATAGAAGCAGTGTGGGTGTGGGAGAGGATGATAAGATAAGTAATCTACCTGAGGCACTCATTCATCACATTTTGTCTTTCATTCCAATCAAATGTGTTATGTCTACCTGCATTTTATCCAAAAGATGGAACCATGTTGTCAGTTCTATCCCTACACTTGATTTTCGTGACTGCCGAGCTCTAGTTGGTTCTAGAAAAGAGAGAAAGCTGGAAACCAAACGGTTCATGAATTTTTTGGACACGGTCATATACCTTCATGAGAAGCCTAGTATTCAAAAATTCTGTCTCCGTTGGGATTACCTTTTTGACGAATCCCGAGTAATTAAATGGATTAGTACTCTTATAAAGCGTAAAGTTGAACAACTTTTTCTGTCAAATAGATCATCAGCATCCTCCGAATTTCCTCTATCATTGTTTACCTGTAATTCATTGACGGTGTTGGACATAGGCTATCTAACACTCGCTGTCACAAACACAATTCCTTTTCCAACTCTCAAGTTACTTAATCTAAGATATATGAAATTTATGAATGGGACATCGCCCAACCATTTACTCTCTAACTGCCCCATCCTTGAAGAGTTGAGTTTGATACACTGTAGTGGTTTCCAGTCTGAAGTTTTATGCATTGCAAATCCGGCGCTGAAACACTTGTTCCTTAGTGACTGTGTGTTTGGAGGGTCTATAGTGAAAATTTGTGTTCCTAATCTGTCGACAATCAGTTACAGACAAGCGGAACCAACATACTTTGTAGTTGACAGCTTACCGTCACTAGTCGAAGCAGATATTTTCATGCAAGTTGGTGACAAAATCCCAATTAATCTTTTTGAAAAGCTTTCTAATGTAAAGCTTCTTAAAATGACTGGAGCCTGCTTTCAGGTATGTCTAAAATGTTCTGGATAGTTTTGTTGTTTTTAAAGTGATTATTATGGCAGTTATGAAGTATCGTGGTATTCTGCCTCTGGTTTTTCCGACTCTAGTGCACTGGTATACCTTATTTTTTTTCTTAATCATTAGGTTCAAAATGCGGATATCCTCTTAACCAATTTGCCGGCATTTAACAATTTAATCAATCTAGAAGTTTATTCAAGACTTTACTGCGACAATGCGAGAAGAATTTTCAGTCTTCTACGGCTCCCACCTAATCTAAAATCCATTCTCATTTCTCACGTAAGTCACTCACCTCTTACCTCCCTATATGCTAAAGGACTTCTTTTGGTTAGCATTTGTTTTCACTTCTCTCATTGAAAACTGGTGTTTTGGATTGTAATGTCAGTATCCTAAACTGGAATATCTGGACTTCTCCTTTGGAAGCCAATAAAATTTCATTTTTTCTTTTCCATGCCAAATATTAAGTAGCATGTGTCTGTGCTAGCATCCCTGCTTGTTTCTTTTAAGGGAATTACACATTGTCTTTGCTGAACTTGCTTTGATTGTTGTAGAGCTTCCACATTGTTGAGGGAGAGGATGATGGTTGCTGGTCACGGGACCCTAATTCATCACTGCGACACCTGAAGTCAATCCAATTCGAAAGATTTGGTGGGCAACCAATGGAGCTAAATGCGGTTAAGCTCTTACTGAAGTATGCTAGATTTCTAGAGACTATAACCATTGTAGCTGCTCCATGGCTCTCCAAAGACCAGCAAATGAATATAATGAAGCTGTTACTGATGTTTCCAAAACCTGCAGATTGTGTGGTAAAGTTCTTGACAAATGATAAAAATGCTTAACAGTTTTAGCATGTCACTGTTATTCTAATCTTTATTTATGATCATCTGGAAGTCTCTTTGTGAGTGTTATTATTAGTCGTTCCTTTTCTGGAATTTGTAGAAGTCTGTGTAATTCCCTGAACAATCTAGAAGGGTACTAAAGTTTCGAGATTCTGTCCTATTTTTCTGTTCGTGAGAAAAAGCTCAGTTATTTGCCTCGGGTAATTGGCTATTCCAGAATAATGGAATTGATGTTCAGTTGGCAATTTTGAATAGGGAAGAACTCTTTACTCATTAGTCTCTTATGAATTGCAGTACATGAAAAAAAGAAAAGATAAGATTGTTTTCATATCACTGAATTACTTTTTTTTTTTTTTTTTTAATTGAAGAATCGGTTGTACCAGTGGGAAATTTTACACTGCAAAATAACCAAAATGAAATGAAAAATGATGGCCCATGCAGGTCTCGAACCTGCGACCTTCGCGTTATTAGCACGACGCTCTAACCAACTGAGCTAATGGGCCATTTGTTGGTATATATCACAATAGAATCCTTTCATCGGGATCTGTGGCACTGGGTGGGGGTTGGGGGGGATGGTATTGTATACTTTTCTGTATTTCAAGCACCTGCGTCGGTCATTAAAATTCTAGGGAAGAAAATGCGAAACTTTTTATGGGAAAAGAAAGAAGGGTCCATATGAGTACTCCCTCAGACACTAATTCACTATCAATCAAAAAAAGAAGAGACTAAATTCACTTATTATATTTTGTTACATAATGGAACAAACTTGATATTGCTAGTAATGAATAAGAATTCATAGACCTTTCTTCTTCTTCTTATATGGCAAACGACGATGCATCAAGAGTACTTGAAATGGAAAATTCGTACGTGTTCAAATACTTCAAATTTAGTTCACCAAGGAAAGAAATCGAAAAAAGACTTGCACACTTTTTTTTTAAAAAAACAACAAGAAATCAACACTAATTTTACCGTTGTTCAATTCAGTGGAATCAGGTCTTTTATATAACAAAAAAAACAAACGATGGGATAATGAAGCCCAAAACGACACCTCAACAATCAGTTATGTTGAGTCATCTGGACGCGTGGCTACTAGGTGGACAGCCACTCCAACATCCAATCATATTTCAACACAGCGTCTTCTTTCTTTCCTTGGGAGTACTAGTGACTCACATCTCAGAATTAGCAATAACAGAGAATGATACTCCGTTCATTCACCGGACCATTCCTGAGGTGAAGTTTCTTTTTATTACTTTTGATTACTTTTACACAATTGGTACTTATACCTTGTAATAGTCTTGTTTGGTATCCCTCATTTTCTTTTTATTACTTTTGATTCATGTTTTGGAGATGGGTTCAAAATCAAGAACCCTAGTCTCTTTTTCAGTAAAACCTTTTTTCTTGGCAAATTAATACTAGTCAAAATTGGTCATAGATTCGAAATCCAACTGGAAATACAAGTAGTTGATTTGAAGTTTGTTGTAATGATGCATGCATCCAATTTGATAACACACCCTAAGAAAAAGAGAGGATTTGTCTATGTTTACTGATTCTACCCTAGACCCCTAGGTGTTCTTTGGTTTTTCATTTTACAGCACGCAAACTGTTTGATAAAATTCTTGATCAATACAACAAATTTTTTATAAATAGCAAGGAAAAGTTACAGGGGGGGAGGAGAGCAGAGGAAAAGAAAAAAGAAAGACTGAAGAAAAATGAGGATAATATCAACTAATTGAGACTCTCTACTGCCTGTTAACTACAATACCCCAATTATAATGCAGATTCTGTAAAGTAATCCCTTTAAACGATAAGGTTGTAGATGTCCAATACAGTAGCAAGCTTTAGTCTTCCTAATCAACATTTCTTGCAAGTATTATGCATCTTCAAAAAATAGATTTGTTTCTTTGTTTGATGAAATGACTAGCATAATTTCTTCTCTTTTGTACTGAATTTCGTTCAGTTACTTTCGCAGAAAAATAATTTGGAATCATGGTGTTGAAAAACAAGAAGAAATGCAAAATTTCACAGAGGAGCAGTGTGGGTGCGGGACAGGATAAGATAAGTAATTTACCTGGGGCACTTATTCATCACATTATGTCCTTCCTTCCAATCAAATGTGTTATGTCTACCTGCATTTTATCCAGAAGATGGAAATATGTAGTCAGTTCAATCCCCACACTTGATTTTTGGGAGTGCCGAGCTCATCTACAGGGTACTAGAAAAGTGAAAACGCTGAAAAACAAACGGTTCATGAGTTTTCTGGACACGGTAATATACCTTCATGAGAAGCCCAATATTCAGAAATTCTGTCTCCGCTGTGATGAGTTTTTTGATGAATACCGAGTAATTAAATGGATTGGTATTGTTATAAAGCTTAAAGTTGAAGAACTTTTTCTTTCAAATATATCTTTACCACCCATCGTATTTCCCTTATCAGTGTTTAACTGTAATTCATTGACGGTGTTGGACTTGTACGGTTTAACACTCGATGTTACAAGGGAAGTCTCTTTTCCAAGGCTCAAGTCACTTACTCTAGGACGAATGGATTTTATGAAGGGGATATCGCTCAACCACTTACTCTCTAACTGCCCTATCCTTGAAAAGTTGAGTTTGCGAGGGTGTAGTGGTTTCCAGTCTGAAGTGTTATGCATTGCAAATCCGACACTGAAACACTTGTACATTGCTTGCTGTAATTATGGAGAATCTTCAGTCAAGATTTGTGCTCCTAATCTGTCGACCATCCGTTACTGTTACAGCCAAATGGAAGCAAGCGACTTTGTAGTTGATAGCTTTCTGTCACTGGTTGAGGCAGATATTTCCTTCTTTGGTGATGATGGAATCCCTTTCAAACTTTTTGAAAAGCTTTCTAATGTAAAGCTTCTTAAAATGTCTGCTGCCTGCTTTAAGGTATGCCTAGATAATACTTCAAATGTTCTGGATGATTTTGTTGTAGTTAATGTGATTAATACGGCATTTATGAAGTATCATAGTATTTGTGCTTATGGTTTTTCTGACTCGTGTGCGCTGGTTACCTTATTTTTTTTTAATGATTAAGCTCAAAGTGAAGCAGATCACGATTTGCCTGCATTTAACAATTTGACCTGCCTAGAAGTTACTTCAAAATTGTACTGCGAGAATGCGAGAAGATTTTTCAGGCTTCTCCTGCTATCACCTAATCTAAAATCGATTGTCTTTTGTGAGGCAAGTAATTAACCTCTTACTTTATTATTATAAAGAATTTCTTTTTGGTTAGCATTTGTATTCACTTCTCTCATTGAAAACTGGTGTATATTTGGCAAAATTGTGATTTGGATTGTAATGTGTCACTTTCCTGAACTGGATGTACTCGTCTTCTCCTTTTCGTTAATTTCATTTCAATATCCCATTCAGGCCATCTTAGTAAAATTAAGTAGCATGAGTCTGTGTTGGCATCGATACTTGTTTCTCTCATGGTATCGTGTTTTGCTAAACTTTTGCTTTGATTGTTGTAGACCATTCACATCTCTGAAAGATTGGATGATGGTTGCTGGTCACCTGACCCATATTCATCACTACAACACCTGAAGTCTATTAAAATCAAAAAAATTAAGGGGCAACCGACGGAGCTAAATGCGATTATGCTCTTACTGAAGTATGCTAGGTTTCTCGAGACTGTAACTATTGTACCTGCTCCATGGATCTTCAAAGATCAACAAATAGATTCAATGAAGCTGTTACTGATGGCTTCAAAACCTGCAAATTGTGTGATTAAGTTCTTGGCAAGCAATGAAAACGCTTAACAACATTTTCAGTATGTGACTGTTGTTATTTTAATCTTTATTTATGATCAGGATCAGTCTAGAATTCTCCTTGTGAGTGTTCTTGTTAGTCACCCCTTCTCTGGAACATGTTGAAATCTGTGTAATTCCCTGAACAATCAATGGACGGGTACTAAAATGTTTTGATTTTGCCCTATTTTCTGTTTCTTTTTATTAGCTTTTAATATTTACAGGGCTGAGACAACTTCAGTTATGAGTTTCTTGTGTGCTGTAGTCTGTTCAGTTGGTTCACTTACCTTTCAAATTTCAATGTTTTATGGAGTTTTAGTTGTGTGCTTAGTTTGATGAATTCATTCAGATAGATTTACGGTAGATTTGAGGATCCTGAAGTGCCATTCAGTTCAACTTGTTATTCTAAAGATTTTATTAATTGCCGCCGTAAGCTCATTCTGATGGGTAAAGAAGCTCTTGTGAAATGTATTGATCTTTAGGCGCATCTGATGTGTTCTATTACGTGCTGTTTTACTTATCATTTTAGAATGCTGGTAACATGTAGTTATGATACTGAACTCATTGTTTCTATTTATGGTGCAGGATGTGTTTATTCAATATGATGAATGATCTCCCAACAATATTTGAAATTGTTACTGGAACTGTAAAGAAACCAGTGAAGGAGAAATCTTCAATTTCAAATCACAGCAGCAACAAATCCAAGACAAATTCGAAAATGGTATAAATCCTCAATTACAATTAGCAAGCTGATTGTTTGATTTCAAAAGTCAGCTCTTAGGAGTTACTGTGATTTTGAATTGTGGTAATTAACATTGGGATTTCTTTAATGCTACAGATTAGTATCATGATATGGTGAAATTAGCTTCGCAACAAATCAAATAGAATGCTGCAGCTATTTTGAAGAAAACTGTATGGCAGACGAGGTTCAACCAGTTTTGTCAGGTACTGAGAAGAAGTTGGTGTATGATGTAGTTATGGTCATGGAATGAAATTTGAACTTGTTGAGAAGGAAAAATGGAATTTGATTGGAATTAAAATTTGGATGAAATGGTTTGATCAGGAAATATTGTACAGATAAAACCTGCAGGAATGGTATGCCTTAGATTTGTCAGTTCAGGGTTTCAAATCTTATTTCATTCTTGCAGAAGTAATCTCATACTGTTTTGCTGTTCTTTACATTGTAATTACATGTTCGGTTTTTCATTTTTTTTTTTTTCAAAAGGAAAGGAATCTTTGAGAGAAGTTGTTTTGCAGCATATCAAAACGTTTCATGTCAGAAGCAACACAATTACTGATTTCCCAAAATGAAAAGAATAAAATTGATGTATTCCTTTACCTTTTTGGTTACCCAAACAAACAATTACTCACTCATAAACTGCAACATGACGACAACGGGAAAGAAGGAAAAGAAAAATGAAATATTTTCAAAAGCGATAATTGAGATCCTAGAACAGGATGATAGATTTAAAGAAAATTTATGAAAGAGAAGAATTGTTTGGTTAATGAGAGAACAAGATGATTTATAAACCAATTCGAAAACGATTCAAAGTTAACTCAGAAATTCGTTCGATTTGCAGAGCCTCCTTAATATAAGCATCCTTCACTCACAAAAATACGCTTAATTGCAAGTTTTTTTAACAAAATTAAATGGAGAAGTGTCGAACACAATTTTTTTGAATCATTTCAAATAATTAAGCTCTATGTTCGAGTGAGGAAGTATTTTTTTTTTCACCCTTAAAGAATTAAATTCTAGCCATGTACATTTCAAAATCGTAAAATGGAATTGAATATCCAACTTCTCTATTGAACTACAAGTCTACAACAACCACATGAGGCTTCACAAAAAAAGGAGAGAAATACATTTTCTTGATGGTAGCTACACATTTTCACTGTAGTACAGCGGTAAAGTCGTTGGGTGATGACACCAGCGATCTGAGTTCGAAACTCACCTGCATCAGGGTAGGAAGGATTTTTCTTTGTTTCTTTTCCTAGCTACCTGGGCTAGTAAGTATTGGATTTCGGTCCAACTTTAATCTAACCTTTCAAAAACGAAAAAAAGTGAATCATGCTTGCGACTTGGGTTGTCTGCAGGATGATTTATAAACCAATTTATAAGACAATTCATGGATGAGAAGAATTGTTTGATTAAGCAGAGAACATGATGATTTATAAACCACTTTCGAAAACGATTCAAAGTTAACTTAGATTTTCGCCGGATCTGCAGAGCCTCCTTAATATAAGCATCCTTCACTCGCAAAAATATGCTTAATTACAAGTTTTTTAACAAAATTAAATGGAGAAGTGTTGAACGCAGTTTTTTGAATCATTTCAGCTCTCTGATCGAACGTGGAAGTATTTATTTTTTACTTCCAATTTTAAAATTAAGTTTCTAGCCTGGTACATTTCAAAATCGCGAAATGGAATTGAATATCCAACTTCTCTTTTGAACTACAAGTATACAACTATCACACGAGGCTGCACAAAAAAAAAAAAAAAAGGAGAGAAATACATTTTTTTGATGGCATACACATTTTCACTGTAATACAGTGGTAAAGTCGTTGGGTGATGACACCAGCGATCTGAATTCGAAACTCACATACATCAGGGTGGGATTGATTTTTTTTTGTTTATTTGCCTAACTACCTGGGCTTGTAGGTAGTGAATTGTGCTTGCGACCTGGGATCGGCCCAACTCATAAGTTCCCCTCAAGTTGTTTGCATACGAGTTTGTACTGCGTCAACCCTGGTCCACTCCAAAGTCCTAAAAAATGACTCCGGTTCTTCTCTC
>JAJJMA010251090.1:0-17314 GCA_023529015.1 Papaver nudicaule
AGCTGAGAAGGAGAAACGGGAAGAAAGACGGGCGTATTATTAGGCTTCGGTCGGGCGGCCCACTCCCACCGTGGTAGCGGTCATCTAGTAATTATGCAAACACAAATTGTACGTATAATTAATATGCGGTAAATTCCCTATCCTTAACAAGGATTAACATAAACATGTCTTTTTTGGAATTGATCCTTACTATCCAACTTAGGTTCAACATTTGGATATTGATTTTTGAAATCGTCCAAGTGTTAGTCATTGGATATTTATTCTTTAGATCGTCCCTTGACTTGTCCATCTGGTTCACGAACTAAAAAGTTGGTGGTGTATTTGGGTACCCCCGCTTTTTCAGTTTTGTCCCATTACATCAAATAAGTTTTCAACGCCATTAAGACAATCCAAGAAGACATCATTATTCGGCCAATCCTCGTTAAAATCCGGCACATCAGACTCTTTGACTATCCGATAAGAAATGACATATTCAACGTTACAGTTCATAGACTCATGCGCATCCATAAACCCATGTTCGTCCATGTTTAAGAAAATCTATGTGAGTTCTTAAAGCAATCTCGAGACTCAAGTTATGTGTACGCAAAGAAACTATAAGCTCCTTATATGGATGTTTCAATAAATCATAATTACTTAAGGACTTCCATTCAAAGGGGTAAGAATTCCGCTAGGATTACAAGACTTCTTAAACAAAAGTCCAGTTCACCTTTTGCAAGTTCTAATTTTTTGTGATGGTTAAGGGATAACATAGATTGCTTTTCAATATCTATTTTAACCAAAATCGAAAAGATGAGTTCCTTGGTTAGCAAAAATCAATTCTCTTATAACAATTGTCGTCAAGTTTTCCTTTTCCAATAGTTTACAGACATATGCGGTACAATGACTGGATAGACAAATGAACTTGAACTTATTTATGCTCTAAATTGAAAAAAAAAAAGGCTTTAGGCAATGGGAAAATATTTCCCCCCTCCATAATTTTTTCTTACCCATCGTGGCCGAATTCCGATAGTAGGCGCGTATGGTGACTGCGTCCTTAAGAGTATTCATATTGGTTTATACGAGGTCAAAACTTTTTTCTCCGACTTTGTAGTTTCCTTGTTAACAAAATCTTTTGTGTGTGATTAACTTTATTCCACAAAGATAATTGTTAATTATATCTAATATGTTAACAATTCTTTTATTCTTGTATTAATTCCCTTGTGTGAATTAATCTGCACAAAAGAGACCTTTGGTAAATTAACCTTATAATATCTAAAGTTGTACAAGGTTAAGTCTAGGTTGATAGGAAAAATATTCGGTGGTGTACTCGGTACCCTCGTCTTTTCACGGATCATCATACCTGGCCTTTAACACAACAAACTTCGAACCTGTAACAACCAGTCTATCTACAGAACAAATTTTCAAAATTTTATAAGCTCGAGAGTATGACACTTTGATACATGCACCATCAAATCTAAAACCAATCAAAATCTTGGCTAAGAAACAAATGATTATCTTCAGTGAAAAATCTTGAGTTAATAATAACCATGAAAGAACGAGTATTATTAAACTTTAAATCGCAGTTATGGATATGGAAACAGACAAAATCAGGACAAAATAAAATCATAAACTTGGTGACAGAGCAAGAAAGTAGAACAAGTAATCGGCTTCATAAAGTACATGGATAGAAGTACCGTAGTTTACTACTAAATCTTGCATCAAATCAACTAGCAAGGTTCCTTCCTCTACTGCCCCTACTAGAGGAAGGCTCTTTTCATGCCTTTTTGTTGCCCCTACTAGAGGAAGACTCTTCAGGTGCCTTTTTTTGACCCTATCAGAGGAAGGCTCTTCTCGTTCCTTTCATTTGTCGATGATAGAGGTGGCAGTTGGTCGAGATTCGGGTATTTTTGCTAAGTCAATAAAGGTGACTGGCCTATCAAGGTGTTGTCACCCTTTTATTTGATTGTAATTCTTTTACCTCCTCTGGGGATCTCGGCTGGATCACGCATACTGTAAGAAAACAATATCAATACTTAAAATACATGTTAAATAAGTGTTGGATGTTAAGAACCATAAATGCTTCTAACAGTCATCTATGGTGAAAAAGTTACATTTTATCCATCCTCCAATACGACCTGGTGACCGAATTGCTGCAGCCTTTATGGCCCCCTCAATTAGCTCAAGTCTTTCATTCAACGACAATTGTTTTGTCGTTTTTCCAATTAAAGGCAATTTTGATCTTATATAGTTGTGTGCAATGTTATCTTGATCTCGAAGACAACAATAATCGCCTGTTACGCGTACTGCATTGTTATTCCCCAATACCGTTATTGATCTTGCTACTGGGTTTCCACTACTCTCATCGTTCCACATAGCGCTGACAACTTATTTACGTAAGATAGATACTATTTTAGTTTCCACGAAAGCACGGGTATCATTACTCTAAATCGAAGTTACTGATATCAGGAGGGTCAATGATTTGATTCACCATCTCGGATCTCAGAGGAAGATTAGAGATAAACGAGATTCGTTTTTTGAAAACCCTACCACCGAGAAAAAAAAAGGCCTTTGATTTTCTAAGACATATTATTTTTCATATGAAAAATTAGGGATACCATCATTGCAGTGAGCCCGGTTAGGCAACCCCAACCAATGCTCCTTTCTAAACAAAATACTAATACGCACTGTGTTACCCATGTGAATTGGGACATCATTACCAATCATCTTAAATTAAAATGTTTATAATTTCGTAGATAGTAAAAAAAATCTAATATATATATATATATATATCTAGTAATTCATTTTCAAAATACGGCGTTTCTTAAACACACACACACACAAAAAAAAGTGCACTCTTAAAAGTAGGATCTACAATTTTTTCTTAAAATGAAAAAAAAAAAAAGAAATAAAGTTTTTCGAGTGGTGTACCTAGGAAGGTTAGAAATGTGAATTTGAACGAGGGCTAGCTAAGAACTTCTTGAATAGTCATTTAGTCAGCTACTCAGCTTCACCCATGAGGCGGTCGATCTAGCACAAAAACTGCCCAATTTTGGAAAGAAACATGTTTTTGGCTGAATGTTTTCAAAACCCACATAAACATTAAAAACTATGGCTGACTTCAATTGAGTGATGTTTCGAGGATTAAGACCCAAACGTAGCTCATCAAACTCCAACCCAATTCTCGTGCATACTAATTTTATCAAGTTTGAAACCAGTGAAGAAGCCTGTTCTTCGGTCAAATCTTTACCAACTTTGTAAACATCTTTGGCTCTGGCTTCGTTGATTTAACACATCAATTTCTCCTACTTGAGCGGCTAAAAGAACTTCGTATGCTTGCGTTTTCTCCTTAATGGGATTTACCATAAATTTTCGATCTACATACGAGAAATAATTATTACAACTAGAGCTAATTCCACAAATAATCACACTGCTAGGTCCATGATTCAAATTATTATCAGTGGTTAAGGCAGTTGTCCTGAGACTATGATCCTCCCCACTATGGATAAGTTCATCATTCAGTTCGTGAACACAATTTGCAGCTTCTTTTGTGAGTTGTGAATGAGTCTTTTTTACCCTAGGTAAAATAACTTGTTGAAGTCTCAACACTACATGGCACCTTGACACGGAAGAATTTATGATGTTGGGTTTCTTGACATTGCTAAGCTCCAAATTGTTCTTCATCACAACAAGATTTGATAAATATATTAACCGATTGAAGTTGGGTCACCGACTTTACAATATGTTTATCCAAAATCATTTTCGGCATCACATATCAATGATGACGTGAGCTCTACCAATCCATCCCCCATCACTTTCTTACGCACATTTTTTTTACCGTCATGCTTTAAATGCTCAAGTAAATATGCATCTTTTCTATTACATATACAGTGTATTTTTTCGATTCTTTAAGGAAAAAACTGAACAACGAATTCCACTCCCATCAGTCTATTGTGGAAGGTAGATAATTTTCAATTTTTGAGTTGATTGGAAATCTTTGGTATCTCAATTACAATTGCACTTGAGGAACCCCACAAATTAGTAAAGTATAATTCCCAATGAGTATAAAATTATTCCAAGCGCTTTTGGAAAATTACTTTCTTCACTAAAGTATGTCCAACCATTTTTTATAAATTTTTGCAATTTACATTAAGGTCACAAAATCAAAAACTTCAACAACCAAAAAAACAACAACAATGAGTATGTTTAAGTAAAAACCCAAGCAATAGTAGCACTCAAGGGAACTTTTACCACCAAAGCGACAACACATTCAAAGCTTAAGAAACATTTCATATTATAAACAAAGAACTAAAATGAAGATAATAACATTTGTGTATTGGTTTATCTATCATCTTCTAGTTTTCAAAACAAAGGTTCTACATTGTTGTCTACAGTGAGACAAAAACACCGACCCAATAAAAAAAGCTAAATCTTCTAAATTTTTAAATTAACATTTTTTTAAGTAGAAAAATCAAAAAGGAATTTATAAGTTTCATTGAGAGCAATTACCTCAACCAACCTAAGAAAATCCCAGTATAGAAAAAGGGCTGGTAGAAGCGCACAAAAAGTTCAGTTTTTGCTATCCCCTCTCTACTCTTCTTACAATGAATCTATTTTAGGGATCTTTCAAGTGTAGTTCCCAGTGAGTACAATTCTTACAAGAGTTGTTGTAATTGCAAAATTACTTTCTTCATTGTAGTATGTCTAGCCATTAATGTTTATAAAGTTCTGCAATTTACAGTAAAATCACAAGATGACAATTAAAAATTTGAAAACAAAACAAAAACAACAATGAGTTTTTTAAGTAAAAGTCCCAAGTAATAGTCGCACTCAAGGTAACTTTTACCACGAAAGCGACAATTAACTCAAAGCTCAAGAAAGACTTTTCATATAATAAAACAAGTAACAATTGTGCATTGGTTTATCCATCAGCTTTGTCTCCAGTGAGACACAAACACCGACCCAATAAGAAAAAACTAAATCTTCCAAATGGTTAAAATAACATTTTCTAAGTAGAAAAATCAATGAAAAAACATTACAAGTTACATTGAGAGCATTTAACATAAGAAAATCTCTTTCGATAAAATGCTTAGTGGAAGGGCACACAAACTTCAATTTCTGCTATCCCCTTTCTATTCTTCTTACAAGGATCATTCAAATGTATGAGTATAAAATCCTTCCAAGCGTTCTTGGAAAATTGCTTTCTTCATTGAAGTATATGTCTAACCATTGTTTATAAAGTTCTGCAATTTACAGTAAGCAGATCACAAGATTACAATTAAAAAAAAACTTCAACAAAAAAAAATTACAGTGGGTTTCTTTAAGTAAAAACTCCAAGTATAACAACACTCAAGAGAACTTTTACCACTAAAGCGACAACTAATTCAAAGCTTAAGAAATACTTTTCATATATTGTAAACAAATAATATATACGAAACAAGTAACATCTGCGTATTGGTTTATTTAGCAGCTTAGAATTTTCAACGCAAAGCTTCTACATTGTTGTCTCCAATGAGACACAAACACCAACCTAGGAAAAAAGAGCTAAATCTTCCAAATGGTTAAAATAATATTTTTTAAGTAGAAGAATCAATGAAAAGACATCTATAAGTTACATTGAGAGCAACGTTCTAAGGATCTCTTAGAGAAAGGGTTAGTGGAAGCGCAATAAAAGTTGAGTTTTTGCTTTCCCCTCTTTCTTCTTATTAGTTTGGGGATCATAAGCCTTTATAGAGTAAAGTGATTTTAGGGTATCCTTTGGAGTAGTAAGACGATCCAACAATGAATAGGTATGTAGGGGCATAAATCTATCGAGCTACGTGTATGCTTCCGAAGGCGGGAAGTAGGATAACACATCCTGGGTGCGAAACACATAATGAATCGAAGTCACATCATAAAATTGTGAGTAGTCCAATCAAGTGAGCAGCACCGTACAGTGTAAAGAAAGAACTCTGAATCCCGAACCTCGATGAAAAGAGAACCATCGAGGAAGGACCTCTACTCGAGGCTCAGGTTAAGTGATATCGCCCCTCGATGTTATGAAAGCTTCGATGAAGGAACCGACTTACTCGACAGGGGCTGACACCCACGATTGTGTATTTTGTCTTATTAGCTGGACCCCACTTTGTATTTCGCACTATATATAGCAAGATCAAATTCATTTGTAAGGGTTGGATTTTTGGCAAGCCTTCGAGACTTTTAAAAGAGACTTGGTAGCCACAATGCACTAATCTCCTCTGGTCCATAAGCACTTATCCAGTTAGTGTAATCACTCAAAGATTTATACACCATTAATAATAAATCTTCTGTTCAGATCTAGGAGTATTATGCTTTGTAGTATTCATGCTTAACTTAATCTCGCAGCACTTATACATTATCGAATCCATATTAATCATCCTTAGATCAGGATTAATCAATGGTTGTTAAGTATGGAATCTCTAAGAAGATTTTATACTAACACAACGTCATTCTGTAGTTACCATCAATTATTCTTTTGAGGTGATATTTGCTCACGAAACGGTAACACCACGTACCTTTAGATAAAAGGACGCTTATGATTGTCAACGGTATTATTCTTATTGGTCGTCAGGTAGCTGTGTCAGTGTTTTTCTTCCATGAATGTTGCAACGCGACCAAATTTTAAAAATTAAATTCGTCACTGTTATTTGTATTCGGTATTTGTGTTTTTGGTATAGCAAAAAGTTGAGTTTTTGCTATCCCCCCTCTACTCATACACTGCACCTTCTCAAGGAAAGTCCGAAACTACTTCATTGCAGGATACAAAATCCTTTGGACTCATCAACCGTCTGTAGCTGGACAACTGGTGCAATGGTCAGACAATAAATAAAAGAAAATGGGAAGAAAGATTTGGACCATCATACCCCATGCAATTTGTTGGGTAAGATGAAAAGAAAGGAACAATAGAAGTGTTGTTTTTGGGACTGCAGTCCAAAACAAAATAAGGTTAACCACAGAAAAAATAGAAAACCCCATATCCAATTTTTATTAATTTGTCTTTACCTTCATTTAGTGTTTAAACTTGAACTAATCAAGTGTTGATTATGCTTAACCACTCCATGTTTTCACCATCATTACCAGCGCCACCACCACCAACACTACTACCAGCGCCGCCACCACCGCCACCAACACCACCGCCGCCGCCGCTGCCGCCACCACCACCACCACTCATTTAGTTTTTAACTTTGAATTAATCAACATGGTGTAAGTTTCTCTCCATGTTTTCACCGCCACCACCACTATTGCCAACACCATCTCCACCACCACCTCGGCTACCACCATCTCCACCAACGTTGTAAATCCCTTGGTTATAACATATATATTACTCCATCTATGCGGATGAGGTACTTATTATGAACAACACTCATCCTTTATATCATGTTTTTATTACATATTTAGGTTAGAATCGAAATTTGCGCCTTGGTTTTTCAAAGAGAATTGAGCCGTAAATTAGTAGTTACGCCTCAATTTGTCAAGGTTACGCCTTAGTTTAGAACATACGCCCCGGTATACCAAGGCGTAAGTTTTAGTTTACAAAAAAATTGGTTACAGAAGAAATTTACGCCTCAGTTGGTCTACTTACGGCTTGGTTTTCTGTGAGCAAAGTGAAAGAAAATTTACACCTTGGTTACCAAGGAGTAAATTTTTCTGAGAAATTTTACGCCTTGGTTACCAAGGAGTAAAAAATTTTAAGCCTCAATTGGATATGAAAACCAAGGCGTAAATTTTTCTGTAACCGCAAATAACTAACCTAATTCGATGATTCTAACCTAACCAAGCAATGAAAACATGATTCAAAGGATGGGTTTTGTTCAAAATCAGTATTTGTTTTGCATATTTGGGTCTTCTTAAGGATTAAAGGGTATATTTGGTGGCGGCGGTGGCGGCGGGCTTAGAGAAGAAGAAGGGAAAATAGAAAGAAAACATGATTTAGTGGTGGTGGTGGACTTAGAGAAGAAGAACGGAAGAAGAAAAAGAGATATAAAAAAAATATGCACCCCTTATTCCACCCTCTAGACATTTTAATCCACTTGCAATCCCAAGGAAAAATCTGCAGTCCCAAAAACAACACTTAACAATAGGGTGATGGCAAAGAAAAGACATACAGAGATACATGATTTATGACTGGGTACAATACAAAAATGGTTTAGGGCCTTAGGCACACAACTTTTGTCTCTTTTATGGGCCTAGCCTGTGGGCTGGACTTCTCTTATAATTTCTTTCGTCTTAAGTCTCAACCTCCCTTAAAGGCCTAGTTTTTTGGGGGCTGTGATGATTTAATGGGGACTGTGGTCCTCCAAAAATCGTCACAGTATAAAGCAAAAACCGTGACGATTTTCACAAGTCGCCACAGTACAAAGAGGGAAACCTGACGATTTTTGGAGGACCACAGTCCCCATTAAATCACCATAGTCCCCAAAAAAACTAGCCTTAAAGGCGGTAGGCAATGTGAATCAGAATACACCTGCTTATCCATTCTGTTCATTACAAGCACACTTCATCAAAGGTCGCAAAAACATAGCTGTAAATTAATCCATAAAAATGAATGCAGCACTGTGCCATACACCACCACCTCTGCAATCTCTAACACTAGAAACAACATCATTTACGCCATCAGTAAAAACTGCTAAGTAACTAATAACAGTCGAGGGGTGCTAAAACATTTTTACAATACTTTTGGACTGGAGTTATATACCCTGAAAACCCAGAAGGTGGAAGTATGCTTCTTTTCCAAATGGGTTCTTTAAGAACTGTTACAAGTGAGGTTTGAGATTTGATTTGAACAACTTCAAATCAAAATATCCAGACTTTACAAAAAGATACTGGGGGAGATTATTTACAGCATTGCATACATATCAACTTGACCAAATTTGAGCATCACCTCAAAAGATTCTCTCAGCCATCAATTGGGATGCGGAAACAATGGCAATGCAAAAACGACAAGAAAAATCCATCCCTGGTGGGTGTTTTTTCAAAGCCATGCCAATGTGGTACCCCAAATCGGGAAAGTAAAATAGATTCCAATCGAGAATCATGGTTGCAGGTCAAGGCCATCTCTGTTTTTTGGTATATGTGTTTAAAACTTAGTAACCTTCACCTGAAATCGCAGCTGCCATGGAAGTTGATGCTTCTTCAAGTGATCGTTGTTTCTGAACAGAGTTGAAGGCCTCTATGGTATCACCTGCTTCCCAATCCGTATAATCGTCAATCCCAACACCACACTCCAGTCCGGCATTTACCTGATCGAAGCAAGGAAAAACCATAGTTCTCTTAGCAGCAGAAAAAATGATCACATAACGGAACTTCGATAAATAGAAGCCCATGAAAGAACAGGCGTAGAAGCAGAACAAATAAGGGGTGATAGAGCAATGCGCCAGTCAGCACATTATTCCCCTACCAGTTTTGCCAGAATAGGTGTTTTTTTAAACGCATGAGCAGATGGATGCAAATGGCAGAGCTAAGATGCTTGAAATTCAAAAAGAGCTTAAACTTGAATGAAAAACTTTTTTCAACTTGGATTTACAGAAGTGATCAAAACGACTGATTTTTCAAGACATGTTCTGGTAAGCTAGCTGTAGAAACATACCTCTTTCACAACTTCCTTGACTCGTCTTAAAGAATCAACGACACCAACGTGGATTGGTTTCCCTTTTCTAAGAACCCGAATTCCACAGCCTTTCACAATTTTTCCGTCTGTTATCATACATCCAGCAACACGACCACTGCCACTGCTGAAGACTTGACGGATTTCAGCAGTTCCAATTGGTATTTGCTCCTACAAAGAAAAAATAGAAACGGTAAACTTGTTTTTAGTTTGAACTCTATACCTTAGAAATGTAATATATCAAAAGATATGATCCCTTAAGTTCCTTCATAAATTTTGACAAGAGAGAAACGCAGAAGAAACATGTGCCATGTCTGTTGGACACGTTTTTTATGTGCCTAACAAGGACATTCCATGCTTCATAAAGGAGATAATTGAAAAAAACGTAAGCATTAGATATGGTTTACCTCAACGGGATCAAGAAGGCCTTCCATTGCTTTTCTCATGTCATCGATAAGCTCATAAATTACTTTGTACAAACGAATCTCTACACCTTTGTTGTCTGCATGGCTCTTGACAGAATTTGACACTTTGACATTGAAACCAATTATAATGGCTTTACCAGCTGCCACAGCAAGATCAACATCACTTGCACTTATATCCCCTGTTGCTTGCAGAAGAAACTTTAAAGTTACATTATCCTGAGGGAGCACTTGAAGAGCTTGTCTGATGGCCTCAATGGAACCCTAATAGAGATGAAGAGCTTCAGAATTAATTTAAAAGAAATAAAAGACAGAGATTTAAGAAACAAACAGAAAAATGCATTGTCTAAATTGGAGGCAAGGGAGAAGTACTTTTGGGGAAACTATATCAGCATTTCTGGGCACTAGGATGGTCTACTAGCCCTTACCAGCAAGATGTGGCTCATTTGTTCCATCAACTTAAATTTACACCTGACATGCCTATATAGCAAGTTGCAACTATTCTTCAAAATTCACAAGCCATAAATTTAGTTCTGGTAGAAAGAGAAATGAGATGACTCATCACTCCCATTTTATCAGTAGAGGTACTGAAAGGTACCAAAGTGGGCATCGTGGCTTCTTTAGACCATGTCAACCGACACCAGTTACATTTTCGGTCCAAGTTATCTCATTGTACCACAAAAAATGGTACCTTAACCGTCCATTATATTGCAGACATGAGAACAAACTAAGTACACTAAATTGATCCTTTAGAATTCGACATCTTACCTGCAAATCAACCTTCATTACAACATTCAACTGGTGCAAATCTATTCCAGCCTGCTTCCCAGCTGAAACTGCGGCAGCTAATGAAGAAAGTGTGACCATCCCATCACCAGCTTTAGACGATATCCTTTCATCTCTTAATGACACTGCACGTGTCTCTGCCTTTTCACGAGCAGTATCAAGTGAGTCAACAACCTCAAATTCATCACCAGCTACAGGAACAGTACTAAAGCCAAGGACCTGCAACGGTAGAAGGGCTATTAAGCAGATATATACAGAAAGTAAAAGCAGTTGTGAACGAAAACAGCAAGCTATTCTTGTTTCAAAAAGTACGAAGTGGCTACAAAGTTCAAACCCCATGACATTAACTTTTGTGGTTATGTTACCACTTCTAGTTTTAGAACTTGTAAAGCTCTATTTTACCAATTTCCTGGAAGGCAGAGAATATAATGAGATCATTCAAAAGCCGGGAAAAAGGGCCAGAAATACTATCAAGAAGAATTAAATATGGAAAACCTGCTCAATTTTATTTTTTGCTTCGCAAATTATATATTCTAACAATACCTTTAGCTAACCAAAAACATATATCACTTCAACTTTCTAACGAAGGGAGCCCAACTGGAACAAATTGTTTTGAAAATAATCATCTTTTATTTAGAAAAGAATGCCTGAAGTTATATGCTCCAGAATAATAAAAGTTTGCGAGAGGGAAGTAAAGCAATCTAACATGTTTAGCCCCAGTGCTGCTCCAGAATATAATAACGTACAAGAGAATAAGAGTTTTCTATTTTAAACATCAACGAACATGTTCTGATAAAAGACAGCAAAGATTTAAACAGGATTAAAACAAAATGGTAAAATTCTACGGACCTGGACAGCAGTAGAAGGACCTGCTTTGTCAACTATAGCTCCACTGTCATCAAACAAGGCCCTTGCCTGAATACAGACAACAGTCAGAGTCAGATCCGTAAAACATAGACAGAACACATGTGTACTGCAGCTGAAACAAAGATTGTGTCGCCTGTAACTAACCTTTCCAAAGGCTTCACCGCAAACTATAACATCCCCTCTTTTGAGGGTTCCTTTCTGAACAATAAGTGTAGCTACAGGCCCTTTTGATTTATGAAGACCGGCCTCAATGACTGTTCCCTTTGCGTTTCTGTGAGGGTTAGCCTTCAATTCTTGTAACTGCAAATTAACACGGAATGTCAGAATTTCGGAAAGCTTGACACTTACACATGTAAACAAGTTCTTGGATATGGTCATAAATCTTGCTCTAGAAAAAATTTCATGAATAAAATTCATGTATGCTTTTGAATAAGTATGTACTATTTTAAGCAGATTACTTTTTGAATCACACAATGAGTCTACGAGCGATCCTATGGTCTCTTCAAGACGAGGATGGTATACACTTAACGCGAGGAGATTATCAATGCAAAGAGGGGCCTGATTCATTACTAGATGACCTCCACTTGGAGGCGTTAATTCCCACAAATTACATATAGTGCTTTATCTCTAGCATTGGGAAGTGTTCATTGAACAATATACATTGGATACTAAGAACTATTACGTTAGCACGCCCGACATGCAATGCAAGAATTAGCAATGCATAAATTTAAAAAATGCAAATTAAAGTTATAATTTCTCATCCATAGTAACTAGAAGTTCAAGACTGTAAAGTTATAAGACACTTTGAAGGGGAAATAAAGAATATAACAGTATATAGCCGGCTCAACTTAACAGATGACTGAAAACTGTATGTGTACCTCGGCAACAAGCATCACTGTCTCCAACAAATCATCCACATTCTCCCCTTTAAGAGCACTTATCTGATAAAAAAAATGATTTACACATCAATCCCCCAAATATGTTTATAGCGTTGCAGAAAGGTGTATGAGCTTGTTTCAGTTATCAGAAATAATAACCTGAACCATTGGGACATCACCGCCCCAATCTTCAGGCATTAGACCAATTGAAGAGAGCTCTTGCATGACTCGCTCTGGACTGGCTCCATCCTTGTCAATCTGAATGAACAGAAGGCTAAAGTATGAGTCATTCTGACGCAACTAGAAAGCAGAGAAGCATAAACAATTTCTCATTCAGGATAGAGGTTCTTATTAAAATTCTAAAGTTTCAACTCTGAAATCCTAGTGAACAAGCAAAAAAAGTAATAATCATCATGTAACAAATTAGAATAAAACGTAAGAGAAATGGAGGAAAGAAGAATCAGTGCCACATGCCTACATCATGAATATTAGTCACAGACATAAGTCTAGTACCTTATTAATAGCTACGACAATCGGCACCCCAGCTGCTTTGGCATGAGCTATAGCCTCATTTGTTTGAGGGCGGACCCCGTCATCTGCAGCCACGACAATGATGGCTATATCTGTCACCCTTGCTCCACGTGCTCTCATTGCCCCGAATGCCTGTAGGGAAGGTAAGGATAAAACACTTATAAATACGCTTGGTTTATTAAGGAAGCATGAAAACCTAATATCCGAAAGACGAGAGAATTGTACAGAGATGCAGTAAGGGATTTCATGATAGAACTTCAAAAGAGACAGCAAGGATTACCTCATGGCCTGGTGTATCAAGGAAAACACAGGGTTGAGGCTTGCCATCTACGGGAACAAGCACCTTATATGCCCCAATTCCTTGGGTAATTCCACCTGCTTCAGATGCAGTTACCTACAATAACATTTATAAGATTTCACTCAGGAGACATGCCAATATTATGCCATAACGAACACTGAATGATTCTGGTAAATGCAAAATCTATAAACTGAGTTTTACAGAGGGTCTGGACATTGCCTAAGCTGAAAAGAATGAGAATCACAATATGGCACCAGACAATAGATTTTCCTTTTAAGAAATCAAAAGAGAAGCTATGAAGCAATGCCAGGAAAAACATTCGTTACCTTGCTCTTACGAATATAATCCAGAAGCGTTGTCTGCCAAATGGAGATATGAAGCACAATATTAGCAAAAACTCAATGCCATATAATTTTAGTTCCCATACCTGAACACATTGATATCCATAAAAGGAAAAAATATGAAGCAATTTGTCGCTACTTACTTTCCCATGATCCACATGACCCATTATAGTAAGAACTGGAGGCCGATCTTCTAGCTTGTCCAAGTCTTCCTCGTCGAAAATTTCATTCTTCTTTGCCTTCTCTTCCACTCCAACATGAGCTGCATCAATGACTTCCACCTCATACTCTTTACATACCATCTTCACCATGTCTCTATCCAATTTCTGTACTCCATCCGGTTTGATCCCCTTAGAGTACATAAACCCAAGAATTTCACCTTCGCTGATAGCTAAGTTAAACGACAATTCCTCGGTCGACATCCCGTCTTCCTCCACCTCAAGAATTTCCACCTTAACAGGAGCTGCGTCAGCTGCTGCCTGGAGTCGAGCTGCCTTTCGACTTGCTTTACTCCATTTTCTACCTTTCCTAGCAGCACCTTTAATTTTCAGATTTAGCAATGAAGCGTCATCATCAGGTATGTCAGAAGAACTCATACGACGCCTTGATCCAAGAGGAGCACCAGGTCTTTTACGCTGCTCATCTTTAAACTTTGCAGAAGCAGGGTTCTTTCCAGGTTTGGGAGGTGCTAAAACTGCCTGGGCCATCATGGGATCTGATGCAGCTCTCTTGGATGCAAATTTGTCGATCAAGATTGGCTTTCGTTCTTTTGTTTTTGGAGCAGTTTCTCTCTCTGCAGTAACAGTTTCTTTCTCTGCAGCAACCTGTGGCCGTGGAGCAGCTCCAACGTCCTTCAGGATAACAGGTTTCTTTATTGCAGGCGTAGGAGGAGCAACAGCGGGTCTTGACTGTAGCATCGGTTGAACTCTCAAAGGAGGCTGAGCACTTGGTTGAACTGCTGGCTTCACCGCCTCTTCTGTTTTGGCACCCTCATCCTTCTCACTTACAGTAATTTTAGGAGTTTCCACTACCTTTTGCACACTTGCAACAGGATTCCCTTTTCGCCACACACTCTTCAGAGTTTTTGCCTTACGATTTGCCACCGGAGTCACTGGTCTACTGCTCGTCGTTCTGGCGCTAGCTGCAGGTCTAGCACCAACTCCAGCAGAAGCACTACTACTACCACTACCGCTGCTCGATCTTCCTGTTGTAGAAGGAGTCTCTAGTTTTTCCGCTTTTTCCAAAACCTCCCCAAGTGACTCTATCACCTTATTTCTATCCTCCAGATTCTCTGCTTTTTCCGCACTAGATTTCTTTGGTGGTATATACACCGAATTTCGAGGCGGTGGTGGTTCTAGCCTAGGCGGAGCTTTTTGTAAAACAGGTTTCGGAGCAGGTTTAAGAACAAGGTCAGCGGCGGCACTATTCTCGTCCCTCAACGTAGAATCTAATGAAATAGACGAATTCCCTTGTTCCGCTACGAAACTGGCTGTCGTGACCATACATTTGCACACTGATGCGCAGTTCCATTTCTGTCTGTTCGGACAATTCACAAAACTAACACCCCCTTTTAAGGAAATTCTCCGTAGTAATGGAGAAGAACCTTCGAAATAACAAGATGAACTTGGTCTTAAACTTCCCAAACTAGCTAGGGAAGCTAAAGAAGCCATTAACAATACAAGGTTGTCAAACAATAGAATAATTCCCCATTCACTCCTCAAATTATAGGAATAAGTAACTAGATAAATTTAAACCAAAAACCCTAGTTGTCTTAGTGAACTTACTAGATAAAATTGAGGTAACTTAGATAAGTAAGTAAGTAAGAATAGAAAGAATTGAATGAATAAGAATTGAAATAAGGATTACCTTGGGAATTGAAATGTGTTCAAAATCTTTCTCTCTGAGAAAAAAATGGTAGAATCTATCTTAATTTGAAGTGGGTTTTAAGATAGATAGGGAGGGAGGGAGGGAGATAGAAGAAAGGTTAAGGGAGGGGGTATATAGGTGTTGGTGGTGGCAAAGCGTTTGTGAAGCATTCGTGGCTGCTTAGCTTCTTGTCAATTCCTACGCGATAAGGTTTTCAAAAATGCTATTTGACGCCCTCGTCAGCGCCCGGGTCAGCGCCCAAAATGACGTGGCTAGCTGCCCGGGCAACCCTCTCTCCCGCCCGTGCTTTCTCTTTCCTTCAAATGAAAAAATCTCGCGCCGACACATCATTTGGGCGCTGACCCGGGCGTTGTTGTGGGCGTCAAATAGCATCGCCGTAAGGTTTTTGATTTCATTGTTTTTCATCCCTCCCTCTTTGTTTTCCGCCAGTAAAATTTTTGTTTCCTCACTGTTTATTTCCCTTTTTTTTCATTTTTCTTCTTCTTTTTCTTTTTTTCCTTTTCAATTTCATTATTTTTTTTTTAATTTCATTACAAAAATTAATTTTAGAAGAAAAGGAAAAATACAAAATGTTAAAGACTCAGACATGTGTTAGTTTATAGGAAGTCAAGGAGTGTTCTAAAGAGTGTCCAACTGACACTTAAATCTTGTTCTATGTGATGAGATATGAAATTTTTGACACATAGACTTTTAAGACATACGATTTTGTGTTTGTTTGACATCTCAATTGCTTCAACAAGAAGAAAACACATCTCATTTCATCAATTGATGATATTTATATTATGAGAGACAAAATTCTTATCACGCATAGCAACGAGACTGGTCATTCACTAGTTAACCAATTGATTGAGAATGTCAAATTATACTAATACTCTTTATGAGAGTGTACATGATTGGATATATCAATTTTAAGACTTATGGTGTTTGTTTGGAGGAAATGGAATCAGTTTCCGAGAAATATAATTTCATAATCCATTCTCACGTTGGGTAAACAGAAATAGAGGGCGATTAGGAATATAAGATTCCCAAAAAGAAAGTAGGGAATTCAAAACCCATGTGAAATTGTGGGTTTATGATTTCACCTCCTTCGGAATAGGATTTCTTACCATCCAAACGTGTTGTTAGGGGGCAAAAAACTTTGGAATCTAACATTTATTTATCAACAAAATTATTGTAATGGGATTCAGAAGCCTAATGGGTGTTGAGTTAAAAATGAGGAAGGCTTCTTTACTTGAGTGCTCATAGTCATGACTACAAGAAGGATTGCATCAAAGAAAATTACAATTATTTATGCTGGATTGATTTAATAAACAAAAGAAATTACTCTGAGAAAAACAAAAAAACAAGAAGAAAAAAAAAAGGAAAAGAAAAATGGTGAAATCAGCCCACATCCAATGCCCATTTCAGAGTATCTATAAAATCCATTCTCAGCCAATCATTTTCTGCCTAGTCTCACAACCATAAAACAGATAAAAAGATAACCAAAATTCCACTCTAGAAAAGAAGACCAAAAAACTCCCCTCCTACAGCCTAGGCAGCACCACCACCACCATGTCAGTAGCACTACACTCCCTGTGTTGTGCTCACACCACCACCACCACTTCCTCCTCCTCCTCCTCCTCATTACCAACCCAACAAAAAACTCTAAACAACCATCTGTCCACAAAACCCAAAACATCACTACTATTACAAAAAATCCCCATATC
>JAJJMA010251094.1:0-10009 GCA_023529015.1 Papaver nudicaule
TGAAGCTTCCTCTGTTGACTTCCGTGGTCCGACAGCTCCTTTGGATCAGTGGATCCCTTGGTTGGAATCCATGTTGAACGACAAGAAGGTGTATGATATCTTAGAAGGCGTCGGGATTGCACATGCATTGAAAGCATCTGGGAAGTTGAGAGTGCATGCAGATGTCGAAGGTGTTGTTGCGTTCGCCTCTCGCTGGTGTGGGTCTACGAATACTGCCGTTACTGGTTTAGGAGAGGTTACTATTTCCTTGGAGGCGGTATCGTCCTTGTATCATCTTCCGGTACTTGGGAGCCTCCCGCGGGACCAACCGGGGGTCCTTCCCGACGTTTTGATTGATGAAATAAAGGCGAAGATTAATCAACTTCATTTACCCAATGCCTCTGTCGACGAGAATTACACGAGATGGATTCGTCATTGGTATTCATCTGGGGGTAGAGCCGATGCTCTCAGCAACACCAAGATCATAGCTGCATTCCTCACGCTCTGGTTGTCGCGAGATATATTCGAGGACGATCCTATCGGGACACTGAAGCCTTCCGTTGTTTCCTACGCGGTTTGGCTGGCGCGAGGAATGCCTTTACCAATTGGGAGTCTGTTCCTTGGGTCCCAGTATGCACATCTAAGTGCTTTGGCTGGGAATATGTCTAGTTCCTCCACGGGTCGTGTTTCATCGTTCGTCAATCTCCCTTTTCTCCAGGCTTTCTTGTGGGAACACTACGTGCCTTATGCTCCGCGGGGGGGTCTTCCTTTGGATTCATCGGAGTATGCCAGGATTATGTGGTGGAGCGACAAGCGTCCCAAAGACTCAGCAAGGTTGATAGATTTTCTGGACAGGTATGAATGTGTCTGCTTCCGTCCGTGGTGCAAGGTCTATGATGATAGAGTCTTTCAATTCGAAATCGCGGCTGAGGGTGGCGAAGTCGTTTTGCACTCCGGGTCTCGGGGTCTCGATAACTTCGATCACTACGGGCAACAGGTGTTCATGTGTAGCAGCATCTCCGGCTTTATCTTCGGCTTCTATCAGGGAAGATTGGTGAGGCAGACGTATAACATCGATAGAGCAGCACGGTTTATGGGGTTTGATCAGGATGTGCCCTTCGGCCGTTCTCTCGCTCCACCCGGGGACGACTTGCGTGCGTATGTAGATCCTACCCAAGATCCGGGGAGGAAAGTTGTCTTCTTGGCGGCAGGTAGGCTAGCGAAGGTCACTCCAGAGTACAACCTATTCTGGGATTGCACGTTGACGGTTCTGGGCAATTTTGTGAAGAAGTTGAATGCAAGCGACAGGCCTACTTTCACCTTAACGCCTCAGGTAGTCTTTTCTCTAAATGCTCATGCATGTGTCTTGCTTGTCCTGCTTAGGTTAACAAGGTTCCTTTTCCTGATAACAGATGGCGCCTCCTCCGCTGAGTCAACCCAAGAAGAAGATTAAATGCAACAGGATGGAGTTACCTGAAGGTTGTCCCATTGCTCCTTCCCTTGCGGCTAGCCCATGTTCTTTCCCATCTCGAGTAAGTAGTTTTCACTTCGGGGCATCTTCTTGTCTTGTACAGGTACACATCTACCCTTCCTTGGTTGATCCTCTTGTTGTTTCTGTAGGGTTCAGCACCTGAGGGGTGTGATGGACTCACGGAGTCCCCAGTTGTTGACGCGGGGGTGACGAAGGGAGTAGACGAGCCGATTGGTGCAAGTCTCGAGACTTCTTCTTCCCTTCTTATCGATGCTCATGACCGCCCACTCATCTAGGTGAGCTTGTTGGAGTTGGTTGGTCTTTTCTCTTTTAGGTCCACTCTCGCGTTACCAGTATCTCTCAACTATAATCCCATTTCTACAGGAACAGGGGGACGAGGGTCGTGTTGATGCTATCTCGGAGAATGTGCAAACGTAGGAGAGTGGAGATGACTTGAAGGGTGACACGACTTCCTCCGAAGCTCTCGATGAATGGGCATCATAAGATGACGTGGATACCGATCTTCCTCAGGTTACCGGCGAGGTCGCTTCTGGCGACACGGATGCGACTGACTGTGATACGGACGAGGCGTCTCCCTATCCTGGTGCTGGGGTTGCTTTTCCTTCGTCTGCTAGTCGAGTCCGGCCCGGGTACGTCTTGGTGGGGAATTTCCCAGTGGCGAGTAAGTTCCAGGCATTGTACACTCATATTTGGAGAAAGTTCGGCCATATTGCCCATGAGAGGGAGCAGAGGTTACTCTCCGAGTCGCTAGTCGGCGCCTTGTTGTCGAGGGTGACCGAGATGACTGCTCAATCCATTGACTCCGCAGATCCGCTTGACGTCCAAGATTGGGAGGATTCTATAGTTGCAGCTGAGTCCAAGGGTTTTAACGTAGCTTGGCTGCGGGATAGGTTCGGAAGGGCTAAGGCTCAGGGGTCCCTGGAGATCCTCTAGGAGAAAGAGAAGAGGGTAGCAGAGTTGAAGGCCGAGTTGCAGAAGGAGGAAGAGGAGCTGGAACGGTTAAGGCTATCTTGCAAAGGTGGACCTAGTGGGGTCTTGAGTGATATTCTCTAGTTGGTTTTTTTTTTTTTTTTATATATATAGGGTTCTCTCCCCATTTTAGTTTTCGAATGTTTGAGTGGAATGTAGGTATTTTCTATTGATTGGATTGGGTTATGTCTTCTAAGGGATATTGAAATAAAATGCTTTTCTTAATTAATTCTGCTGAAATGGAAATCCTATTTGCTGAAGTGGAAATCCTATCTACTGCACGCTATGACGCGCTGCTTTGGAGGAATGAAAATACAATAAACGGGAGGTCTAGTGTCGTCCTCCCTTAGGGTTTCGGTGAAGACCTTGCTAGACCGAATTCGATCCCATAGCTGATATGGTATGGGTTGAACTTCGATCAGGAAAGAGTTCCTTCACTTTCTTGCCGAACCTTTCCATATATGCGATCGCGTCCTCCCCTGCTTCTTGCTTGAGATTGAATAGCTTCATGTATTTTCCGAAGTCTGGAATGGTCTCTAAGGCCTCGGATGGTATGTTATAGAGGGTGAGCTCGTCTCCTCCTCGGATCTCGTTGTTGTGTAGCTTGTCACGTACAATTCCAGATTCCTGAAGAGCTTTGATGAAGATTCTAATGGCTGTGCCGATGTCTATTGCGGGTTTTCCTGGGCTTTCCCCTCGAGTAGTTTTCCTCGTGGTGAGTCCCCAGTGACTCGGTGAATGTGGGTTATCAGATGCAAGGGAGGTGGACAAAGTACCTTCTCGGTCGAGGGGGTTCTCATCGGCCTTCGTGGGCTTTGTGGGTGTGATTACTGTCTCGCTTGCACAAACCGCTTCATGAATTCCAGGGGAAGTACTTCCTGGTTGTTGTAGATCCATGAGCGTCCCAGTACCATGTCGCTTTCGACTTCTCCCTTAACGATGTGGAACTCCGCTATGGTTGGAATCGTGGCGATTTCTACGGGAAGATCAATCCATCCGTAAGTCCGTACTTCGGCTCCGTCAGGTCCTTTGATGATGGTCGGGGCGCGGACAGCTTGGCTCCGTGGGATGTTGGCGGCTCTGAGAGTCTTAACTGAGATGATGTTCACTGGGGATCCTGGGTCGATGAGTGTTTTCGAGAATTCAGCATCGGACACGCGGGTGGTTGTGAGGAGTCCCCAGTCTTGCATTCCTGCTTGTGGCCCCTGCTTAGTCATCGTCCGGTCGTTAACTTCTTTGAAAGGTAAGCGTCTCCCTGCTACCACCGTGTTAAGCGCTGTGAACATATCTTTCCGTTGTGGTTTCGAGAGACAGAGGGTCTCACATAGCTGGTACATTATCTCATCTACTCTCTCATTCACCGGTTGCTCTGGTAACATGAATGCCCGAACAGGTAGAGGATTTTGATGTACTCCTTCATTCCCTAGGTGTAGTTCTCCGGACTCCAATTTGGTTTGGAAAATCCTCTTAAGGGTAAAGCAGTCCCTGGTAGAGTGAGTAGTAACTTGGTGGTAACGACAATACCTTGGGCTTGCGACCTCTTCAGTTGTAGGAGGGCGTTGAGGTGTAGGGAGTGCAATTACCCCGTCTTGGATCCAAGTGTCTAGCAGCTCTAGTACCTCCTCCATGGGGAACGGGTAGTCTGGCACTTCTGATCTGGCTTTTTGCCTCCGCGTCTCCGGTTGTTGTTGCTGCCCTCCTTGGTTCATGTTCTTGTTTGGGGTTTCCGGAGTTGAATTAGCACGCTTTGGATGCGTTACCTCTGTGGCGCTCCCCTTTCTCTTTCCTCCTTCGCTGACGGCTCCCATGGATGGCAAGTTGTTATTATACTGCTTGTTAATCAGTCTCCTGTCGCCACGAGTGGCACGAGTATCCTCGCTCCTGAGGGGTTTAGCTCTTTCCAGTAGAGCGGGCGCAGTGGTGGCAGACCTCTTCGCAGCTTCATGGAGTTCAGAGAAGGTCTGGAAGCGGAGGTTCTCCAGGAGGGCCCGGTAAACAGGGATCATCCCGTTGATGCAAAGTTCCACTAACTGTTGTTCCGTGACATTCGGATCGTGGCAATCAAGGGCTTGAATTCTGAATCTCTTGACATAGTCGTTTGGATGTTCGCTAGGCCTCTGGAACATCCTGCCGAGGTCGGATAGCGTTATCTGTTCAGACACAAAGAAGTACTTGCGGTAGAATGCGCTCACCATCTCGCCCCAGGTTCCAATGCTATTCGGAGCAAGATTGTTGTACCAGGTGTAAGCTCTCCCAGTAAGAGACTTCGAGAATTCTTTGAGCCTCAAGACATGGTTGTACTCGTGTCCTCCTAGAGACTCCAGGAATCGTGAGATGTGTTCGCGTGCATTCCCCGTCCCGTCATACAAGGAGAACATGGGTGACATGTAGCCTTTGGGGAGGGCAATCCTCTGGACTTCGTGCGGGTATGGTGGCTGGTGCTGGTGGATGGGTGACATCACGTCTCTTTCCCGGTTTCGTAGCAGCTTTTCCAAGTCGTCTGCCGTGACATAGCGGGAAGGTTGCCCTCCTCTCTGTCGAGGTTCTTCCGGGAGAGAAGGCGCTTCGTCATCGCGGATGTGGATAACCGTTGAGCGAGCACCTGCGGTAGTGGCTTCAGGGGTCTCCTTGGCTGATGAATTTGACAGCTTCGAGGTTAAGGCCTTAAGACAATCCAGGATTCCTATCTGAGTGTCGAACATCTTGACTTAGCTTTCTGCGAGGGCGTCCTGTCGTTTGGCTAACTCCTCCATGGTTAATGCTCCCGATAGTTGTTTTCCTTTGTCGGCGGTAATGTTGTTCTTAGCTGTGGAAGGAGGATTCTTGCCAGAGGTGTGGTTCGGAGCATCAGGAGTAACTGGGGTGATGGGTGTAGCTGAGGTGATGGGTGTTGAAGAGGGATTACCTAGCGTAACAGGTGCGTTGGGCGTATTGCTGGATGCAGGTGGGTTGGGAAGTGCTGCGTTGGAGGCTTCAGCACCGTTCGTTGAAGAGTTGGGGTTTTTGGTATCTGATCCCGACCTAAGTTCAACCATCTTTGAGCAAGTTTCTCTGAAACCGAGAGAATGATCTCCCACTGTGGTCGCCAACTGTTTTTACATGGAAAAACAAGTGTACCGTCTCTGGGTACTTTTGTAGTGCTCGGAGATCAAAGTCGAACAAGGCAAGCCTAAACCAAGGATGGCCGTTCCCACCTTGCTTCGGTCACAGAGAGGATAGAGGTTGGTCTAGGGAGGGAAACAGCGAAGAAACTTGAGATCAGGTTGAGGATGTGTTTTTTTTGGGTGAGAGTTCAAGATCTCCGTCGTGAAGTCGACTGGAAATCTCCAAGGCTAGAACGTGTTTTGATTCTCAGGTGTTTTCTCTGAGGCTCTTGGTTGTTTTTGTGTGTTCTGAACGTTTCTGATGTTCTCAATGTTCTGCATTGGAAGATAGAGGAATCCTCTATTTATAGTCTGAACTCACCCCGATCTCTCGACAGAGAAGGTGGACGTCATGGAGGAGTGGAGGAGTGGAGGACATGCGTTGGTTTCCGTAACTTCCTGAGTTGTGTAGAACATGCCCACTCGCGCCATCTTCTCGTAAATGCCCACTATCTCCATCAGTTTCTTTCAACTGCCGTAGACCGCCAGACCAATACCCCTAAAGTTATCCCCCCGTGTGATGTTTTGATATCTCGAGCGAGTGATACGCGGATATTGCGTAGTTGAGTTGAGTAGAGTAGGTTTGTACGACTGATTGTCGTGACCAACATGATGTAGTGTCTCCTGGACACAAGTATAGGAGTGGCCTTGGTCTTTGGCCAAGGCCATAAGTGCTTGATGGCGCTTTGGCGCTTGTTAAGGTGGCGCCATGGCATCATGGCCTTGGTCTTTGGCCAAGGCCAAATTGAAACTGCGTGTTTGGCGCTAGTGATAGTGGCGCCATGGTTCATGGCGCCACGGCCTTGGCCTTTGGCCAAGGCCAGCTCATAACGTGTTTCTGGCGGGAGTTATGGTGGCGCCATGATTCATGGCGCCACGGCCTTGGCCTTTGGCCAAGGCCAGTTCATAATGTATTTTGACGGGATTTATGGTGGCGCCATGATTCATGGCGCCACGGCCTTGGCCTTTGGCCAAGGCCAGTTCATAATGTGTTTTGACGTTGGATGTGGGGGGCGCCATGGCTCATGGCGCCACGGCCTTGGCCTATGGCCAAGGCTAGCCTGCTTGCGGCCATGCTCTTTGTAGGTTTGTGGCGTTTTCCGCCATGGCCTTGGCTTCTTGGCCAATGCTGAATTTTGTGAATCCATGGTGACTCATGGCTTGTGGTGCCATGCTATGTGGCATTTATGGCTTTGGCGTCTGGCCAAGGTCGACTTTGGGGCGGCCTGTGCCTTAGTCGTGGTGTGAGTGCCTATGCTACAACACACCTGAGGTCATGGCGTGTTTATCCATGGTATGCTAGACCTTCCTGAACTTGGGATTAGGTCTGCTTAGGCCTGTTTAGGCTGGTGTATGCTTCTCAGAGAGCTCTGGACCGGCCTAGAGCTTCAGTATTCCTGAGGTTTGGACCGAGACTCGTATGTTGAGTCGCATTTAAGAGGAAATCCATGAGGATACGTCTCTGTTGATTCTTCACCGTGTACCATCAAGCGAGGTCTGGCTCTGAGCTGATCAATGGGTTTAATATGTTGGTGGAATCATTAGTACTGCTCTGTGATATTACCTTCCCCACCGGAGTTATAAGGGAGAGGTCATAGAGAGTTTGTTCGGCTCATGGAATGAGTTGCATTCTGAGCTATAGAGATAAGCCTGAATAGGCGACTGCCTTTAGTAAGACATGGTTTCGAGAGTGTTTTGACAATCTTGTCCTTCTCTCATTTTTCACCATCTACACAACGCTAGTGGGTTTGACCGGACAATGCCCTAACAGTTACGGTTGGGGTCTAATCCTGTCGCTCTGAGAAATTGTTGGCTGTACAGGACCAGGACTTCACTCAATGGCAAGTTAAGTCTTTGAAGACGACATAGAAATAAACATGTTAAATGAAGCAAAGAAAATTGCACTTTAATAGCAGACGTCAAACGACATTAAGATAACATTCAAAAAGGGATATAATTCATTACAAGGAAACAAAGATAACAGTAAAAGCACATAAAACTAAAAAGATGATATTTTATCCTTTCCAACGCCTAGAACTGGCAAAGGACAGGCTACTTCAACACCTAGGATCATAGAAAGGACTTTTTGGGGTAGAAGGTTTCCTTTCGTCAAGATCACTGAGATAATCCTCGCCAGCATCTTCAGCCTTAGTGCTTTCAGTCCGGCGATCGTCTTCGATAGCTCCTCCCACAGGTTGCTCGCCCAGATTCTCTCCTACAGAATGCTCGCCAAGATTCTCACCTGCATGTTTCTCGCCTAGATCATCTGGGATGGTTTCTCCCACTGTATCTCCGGCGCTGGTGTCTTGAGGATGAAGTTTTCCCCCAGTTTCTCCTTCTTTGTTTTCACCTTGATCTTCATCTCTAACTTCTTCTTCTGAATCTTCTTCTTCTGATTCCTCCTCTTGGCTACATTCTTCTTCGGATAGCGCTTCCTCCTCTTCTTGAGTGGGCGACTTCTCCTTTTCTAATTGCTCGGCGAGTTGCTGAGGAGTAAGTCGTCGATATTCCAAGGGAATTTCCACTTTATACTGAGGCAAGAACTTGTACGCAAAGTCCTGAGCGCCGATAAAGGCAGCAGTAACGACATCTTCCTTATGTCGCTTCTCTCAATATTGGATATCTTCCTTGGCTTCGACGACCTCAATCTGAAGACTATCCCGGGCGCTTTCAAGCTCTTGAATCTTGCCAGCACAAGAGGCATGGGCGAGAAGTTGCTTATTCAAATCTGCAAGCTTGCCATCACAAGAATCATGCTCCTTGAGCCTCTCGGACAAGTCTTTCATCTTGTCAGGGCAAGACTTGTGTTCTTTGAGCTCATCAGAAAGCTCCTGGACCTTCATCTCGAGTTCATGGCAACCTTTGAGGATTTCCTTTTGATGATCTGCTTCATTCCTTAACTTTTGAATTGTAGCTGAGGCAAGAAAAGAAAGGAACATAGTAAAGATGGCTGAAAGGATACGAGTATAAAGAGTTATGGGTAAACCCTACAATAGCTACCTTCTAGGTTGCGGACATATACTCGCATGCCCTCTTGTGCTTCCCTAAACTGAGTCATATGAAACTCAAAATTTTCATTGGCGCACGGACCTAACATTTGTTCTATTTGGCGCTGTTGGGTAGAACATTTCTTGTATAAATCAATCGTCAAAGCTTCATGCCGCGCCGCCGTATCTTTCCAGCGTTGAATTTGAAACTCGGCGGTCTCCTTGTCAGTATTTAAGCTAATGATCTGAGAAGCTAGCTTGTCGGCTCTAGATTTCTCTTCTTGCCAGAGGAAAGAAGCTTGTTTATGACCTATCTCGGCCTCCGTCTTAGCATCAAGAGCTAGTTCTTCTCGGCGAAGTGCATCGTCACGTTGGCTAGTCATCCAGCCTAATTCCGATCGAGTAGCTTGATAAGTATTACAGAGGCTTCTTATAATGCCAACATCTTTATCCAACTCTCGGCGACACCATTTAAGGTCCTTGAGGAAAATGAATAATTGACTACATTGCTTAAAGTTGCTATTACTAAGTCTCTCGATTTCGGATTCAGCTCGCCTAAGCCTATCGTCATCGGAGGAATGACAACCTTGGAGGGCAGGAAATCTAAGGGTCGGCGAAAAGAACAAAACTAAAGGAAAAGCAAAATAACAAAAGGGATATAGAGATAACTTACTCTGTTGGGTTGTGATTTTCAAGCTCCGTTCTCGAGCCTCGTTCTTCAACCTTTCAATCTCTTTACTTCGAATAGAAGATTCGTCCGTCAACTGGTTGATCTTGGTGTTAAGGTTAATGATCTCACGACCAAGACCCTTATTGGCCGAGGCAACACTCAAGCAATGATGAAAGTGCTGAAATTACAAAGGATGAGCATAAGTATTCAACGATGACAGAGGTGGAAAAGGTGAAGTGTCCCAAAAGATACACACCATGTTGAAAAGATTGAAATGTTCCTGGTAAGGGATGACCGATGCAGCCTTGTGGAAATATGGGTGATGAACAAACTCAGGGCGAATATACTGCGCCAATGTTTCAAAGTACTCCTGGTCTGTGCAATTATCCGCCACACTAAGCTTGTTAAAAGCTTCGGCGAGCATATTAGGGGCAGTCAGCTGCAAGCTTCCAGGACCTTTAGCAGGTTGAGGAGTAAGAGGATGCCGAGGCAACCTATCAAGAACGACTAAGCCAGCAAGATGTGGCTCAAGTGCTGAGACAGCAGGAGTCTGATGAACTGAATGAAGCTCGGGATTCTGGGAAGAAGAAGTTGGTTTGGTAACATCTTGACCAGCTGATATATTAAGCATGTCCATATCCACGTCAAGATGATCATCGCCCCTAGGATATGTTTCAGTATCTTGATTCATGTCTTCAATATCTTCAGTAACGGGAGGATTGGTAGAACCATCCTTTACAGACTGATCAATGAACATATCAGAACTTTT